>CM050164.1:149652641-149657641 GCA_027410445.1 Discoglossus pictus | reverse complement strand
CTATAAGCCTTAGAAAGAAGCCTAAATAAGCATACCAACATTGGTGCCCAACAAACAGGATTGTATGAAAACTCACACAAACACATAGCAAACTACATTTAGATTCTTATTTTATGTTTAACAAGCTATAAGCCTTAGAAAGAAGCCTAAATAAGCATACCAACAGTGGTGCACACCAAACAGGATTGTATGAAAACTCACACAAACACATAGCAAACTACATTTAGATTGTTATTTAATGTTTAACAACCTATAAGCCTTAGAAAGAAGCCTAAATAAGTATACCAACAGTGGTGCGCACCAAACAGGATTGTATGAAAACTCACACAAACACATAACAAACTACATTTACATTCTTATTTTAGGTTTAACAACCTATTAGCATTACAAAACTACATTAATAAGCATACCAACAGTGGTGCGCATCAAACAGGATTGTATGAAAACTCACACAAACACATAGCAAACTACATTTAGATTCTTATTTCATGTTTAACAAACTATAAGCCTTAGAAAGAAGCCTAAATAAGCATACCAACATTGGTGCCCAACAAACAGGATTGTATGAAAACTCACACAAACACATAGCAAACTACATTTAGATTCTTATTTTATGTTTAACAAGCTATAAGCCTTAGAAAGAAGCCTAAATAAGCATACCAACAGTGGTGCACACCAAACAGGATTGTATGAAAACTCACACAAACACATAGCAAACTACATTTAGATTGTT
Organism: Discoglossus pictus; assembly: GCA_027410445.1. NCBI lineage: Eukaryota > Metazoa > Chordata > Amphibia > Anura > Alytidae > Discoglossus > Discoglossus pictus. The sequence goes on along the minus strand of CM050164.1, from coordinate 149,656,908 downwards.
ATTTAATGTTTAACAACCTATAAGCCTTAGAAAGAAGCCTAAATAAGTATACCAACAGTGGTGCGCACCAAACAGGATTGTATGAAAACTCACACAAACACATAGCAAACTACATTTACATTCTTATTTTATGTTTAACAACCTATAAGCCTTACAAAGAAGCCTAAATAAGCATACCAACAGTGGTGTGCACCAAACAGGATTGTATGAAAACTCACACAAACACATAGCAAACTACATTTAGATTCTTATTTAATGTTTAACAACCTATAAGCCTTAGAAAGAAGCCTAAATAAGTATACCAACAGTGGTGCGCACCAAACAGGATTGTATGAAAACTCACACAAACACATAGCAAACTACATTTACATTCTTATTTTATGTTTAACAACCTATAAGCCTTAGAAAGAAGCCTAAATAAGCATACCAACAGTGGTGCGCACCAAACAGGATTGTATGAAAACTCACACAAACACATAGCAAACTACATTTACATTCTTATTTAATGTTTAACAACCTATAAGCCTTACAAAGAAGCCTAAATAAGCATACCAACAGTGGTGCGCACCAAACAGGATTGTATGAAAACTCACACAAACACATAGCAAACTACATTTAGATTCTTATTTAATGTTTAACAACCTATAAGCCTTACAAAGAAGCCTAAATAAGCATACCAACAGTGGTGCGCACCAAACAGGATTGTATGAAAACTCACACAAACACATAGCAAAGTACTTTTACATTCTTATTTTATGTTTAACAACCTATAAGCCTTACAAAGAAGCCTAAATAAGCATACCAACAGTGGTGCGCACCAAACAGGATTGTATGAAAACTCACACAAACACATACCAAAGTACATTTAGATACTTATTTTATGTTTAACAATCTATAAGCCTTAGAAAAAGGCCTAAATAAGCATACCAAAAGTGGTGGACACCAAACGGGATTGTAGAAAAACAAAGAAATAATGTCATTTTTTACTTCATACAAATACATTAAAATAATATTACATTTTCATTTTTATTTTATATCAGATACTGCGTCAAGAACATCGGACCAGGAGTTTCAACTGAGGACCACACCAGCGGACGAGGACTTTCAACAGAGGACCAGACCATTGGACGAGGACTTTCAACAGAGGACTACACCATCGGACGAGGACTTTCAACAGAGGACCAGACGATTGGACGAGGACTTTCAACACAGGACCAGACCATCAGACGAAGGCTTTCAACACAGGACCAACAAAGATTCTGCTTCAAATCAAACTTCAACCAAGGTACAGTATAACAAGTAAAAAAAGAGAAAAATTAATTAATATTCTTCTTTAATGTTTAACCACCTATAAGCCTTAGAAAATAGCCTACAGAAGCATACCAAAATTGTGGCGCACCAAAAAGGATTGTAGAAAAAAACAGAAATAATGCCATTTTTTCATTCATACAAAGACATTCGAATAACATAACATTTTCATTTTTATTTTATAACAGATACTGCGTCAAGAACATCGGAACAGGAGTTGGAACTGAGGACCACACCAGAGGACGAGGACTTTCAACAGAGGACTACACCATCGGACGAGGACTTTCAACACAGGACCAGACCATCGGACGAAGGCTTTCAACACAGGACCAACAAAGAATTTTGCTTGAAATCAAACTTCAACCAAGGTACAGTATAAAAAGTAATATCTATCATCTATCTCTTATTTGTCTTTTAGGGCCAATAATCTTTAACAATAAATACAAACTTCAATGTAAACTTAAAAAATAAATTGGCATAGTCCAAAAAAGTCTAAAAACACAGAATCTATATAATTTGTCATTGTAACATTCCAGTCCTAAACCCTAATTTAATTGCCATTTGACAAATTGAATAGTGCTGTAAATAAGGACATAACATCTTTTTTAAAATACCTTTTTAGTTACTGAAACACTTGCTTTTGGATACATGTTTAATAAATAAAAATGTCTTTAAATAATTATCTCATGCCCTTATTTAGACTTTTATTCAATTGAACGCATTGAAATTGATTAACTATAAAATGTTAACACACTATTGATAACTATATGTGATGAAAAACAACTTAACATCTCAAAATAAACTAATGGTACATTATTTTATTTTTACAGATTAACATGGCTGATAATGAGACTAAACAAGAAAAGAAAAGACGCCAAGCTAGAGAACGACGACAGAGAGCAGACAGCCAGCAGACACCGGAGAAGAAGGAAATTCGACGAGAAAAAGAACGCAAAAGAATTGCAAGCAAAAGACTGTCACTTGCAGAAATTAAAGATATGTCAAAAAAAACTACAAAGAAAATAAAGCATTTACAACCTGTTGCTCAAACATCAGATGACATTTTGCCAGAAAAAAGACAAGAGATACCAAAAAAAGCAACAAAGAAAACAAAGCATTTAGAACCGTTTCATGAAACATTAGATGACATTTTACCTCAAACAATACAACATATACCAAGAAAAGCAACGAAAAAAACAAAACATTTAGAACCTGTTGTTGAAACATTATATGACATTTCACCTGATGAATATGAAAGGCAAAATCCTATATGCTTTGCAAATTGTCCTCTACTCAAGTCTTTAGCAGTAGAGGTTCATAGTTGTGGGGACATGACTACTCAATGTCAGTTTTGTGAGGCTTATTATTTTAAACAGGAGAGACCCAGAGATGGACAATTTATTAGTTGTTGTCAAAAAGGCAAGTTCAAACTTCCAGAAAGGAAAGAATTTCCAATTTATTTACAAAATATTATGACTGAACCTACTTTTCCAAACTACAAAAATTTTAAGACAAACATAAGATCCTACAATAGTGCCATATCCTTTGCATCCATGGGGGCAACATTAGCTGCTAATGTACCAGGACATGGTCCTTACTGTTTTAAAGTCCAAGGACAAATTTATCATCGCACTTCCCATTTACATCCAGAGGAAGGAAATAAAAGAAAATTCGCTCAACTATATGTCCTAGATACAATGGAAGCTGTTGACCAACGTATGCAGATGGAAGAAAATAAAAAATGCTTACCCACTGTTTTCATAGAGCTAAATAACATTATGGACAACAATCCCTACAGTAAAGCTTATAAAAAATTGGCAGAAGTAGAAAATGAACAACTACTTCATTCACAAACACATCAATTACCAATGCCGAAGGTTAATATGGTGCTTAAAAGAGACAGACATACTGATAAACGTCGTTATAACTTGCCAACAACAAATGAGGTTGCAATGGTGTTTCACAATGATGAAGGAGAACCACCATTTCAAAGAGACATACGAATATATCCTAGAAATGAGGACCAACCGTTTATTAATATGAGTATCTTAAGTCCAAATTTAGATCCAATGACATATCCCATCTTTTTCCCACACGGAGAAGCAGGTTGGCAACCAAAATTAACTCTTCCCAGTTACCCAAATGCTAAAGCCAGAATCCGAAATAATGTTTCTATGCTTGAATTTAAAGTAGCTCAAATTGCCATTCGCAATTTATTTAATCCAATTTTATGTGGTGGGAAACTAACACAACAATGGATTATTGATTCATATTTGCAAGTTGAGGCAAATAATTTAAACTTTATCAAATATCAACAAGATAAACTCCGTGTAGAACAATATTCTGGACTCATGGACTATGTTGCTGACGTGGCTACAAGCAGAGACATGACAGCTGGCAAAGCCATCATTTTACCATCTTCCTTTCAAGGATCTCCTCGGAATATGAGAGAAAGATACAATGATGCTATGGCTATTGTGACAAAATTTGGCAAACCCGATTTATTTGTGACATTTACATGTAATCCACAATGGCCAGAAATTACACTAAATCTACTTCTTGGACAAACTGCTTCAGATCGACCAGATTTAGTAGCCAGAGTTTTTAAGATTAAATTAAATGAATTAATACGTGACTTCACTATAAATCAGTTATTTGGCAAATGTCTTGCTTATGTATATACCATTGAATTTCAAAAAAGAGGCCTTCCACATGCACATCTTCTAATAATACTTCAAGAAAAAGATAAATTAGATACTTCAGACAAAGTGGATGCAGTCATTGTTGCTGAACTACCAGATCCAGAACTATATGGTAGACTATATGAGATTGTTACTCATCGCATGATTCATGGACCCTGTGGTGACCTTAATCCACAATCACCATGTATGGAAAATAATAAATGTTCCAAAGAATTTCCCAAAGATTATAGAGACAAAACCTATGCCAATTGTGATGG
>CM050164.1:149542641-149645141 GCA_027410445.1 Discoglossus pictus | reverse complement strand
CCAGTTCAGAATAGCAGCACCATTGGTTGTTGGTCCAGTTCAGAATAGCAGCACTATTGTTTGTGGGTCCAGTTCAGAATAGAAACACAATTGGTTGTAGGTCCAGTTCAGAATAGTAACACCATTGGTTGTGGGTCCAGTTCAGAATAGCAGCACCATTGGTTGTTGGTCCAGTTCAGAATAGCAACACCATTGGTTGTGGGTCCAGTTCAGAATAGCAACACCATTGGTTGTGTGTCCAGTTCAGAATAGCAACACCATTTGTTGTGGGTCCAGTTCAGAATACCAGCACCATTGGTTGTGGGTCCAGTTCAGAATAGTAACACCATTGGTTGTGGGTCCAGTTCGGAATAGCAGCACTATTGGTTGTGGGTCCAGTTCAGAATAGAAACACAATTGGTTGTGGGTCCAGTTCAGAATAGCAACACCATTGGTTGTGGGTCCAGTTCAGAATAGCAACACCATTGGTTGTGGGTCCAGTTCAGAATAGCAACACCATTGGTTGTGGGTCCAGTTCAGAATAGCAACACCATTGGTTGTGGGTCCAGTTCAGAATAGCAACACCATTTGTTGTGGGTCCAGTTCAGAATACCAGCACCATTGGTTGTGGGTCCAGTTCAGAATAGTAACACCATTGGTTGTGGGTCCAGTTCAGAATATCAGCACCATTGGTTGTGGGTCCAGTTCAGAATAGCAACACCATTGGTTGTGGGTCCAGTTCGGAATAGCAGCACTATTGCTTGTGGGTCCAGTTCAGAATAGAAACACAATTGGTTGTGGGTCCAGTTCAGAATAGCAACACCATTGGTTGTGGGTCCAGTTCAGAATAGCAACACCATTGGTTGTGGGTCCAGTTCAGAATACCAGCACCATTGGTTGTGGGTCCAGTTCAGAATAGAAACACCATTAGTTGTGGGTCCAGTTCGGAATAGTAACACCATTGGTTGTGGGTCCAGTTCGGAATAGCAGCACCATTGGTTGTGGGTCCAGTTCAGCATAGCAACACCATTGCTTGTGGGTCCAGTTCAGCATAGCAACACCATTGGTTGTGGGTCCAGTTCAGAATAGAAACAGAATTGGTTGTAGGTCCAGTTCAGAATAGAAACACAATTGGTTGTAGGTCCAGTTCAGAATAGTAACACCATTGGTTGTGGGTCCAGTTCAGAATAGCAGCACCATTGGTTGTTGGTCCAGTTCAGAATAGCAGCACTATTGGTTGTGGGTCCAGTTCAGAATAGCAACACCATTGGTTGTGGGTCCAGTTCAGAATAGCAACACCATTGGTTGTGTGTCCAGTTCAGAATAGCAACACCATTTGTTGTGGGTCCAGTTCAGAATACCAGCACCATTGGTTGTGGGTCCAGTTCAGAATAGTAACACCATTGGTTGTGGGTCCAGTTCGGAATAGCAGCACTATTGGTTGTGTGTCCAGTTCAGAATAGAAACACAATTGGTTGTGGGTCCAGTTCAGAATAGCAACACCATTGGTTGTGGGTCCAGTTCAGAATAGCAACACCATTGGTTGTGGGTCCAGTTCAGAATAGCAACACCATTGGTTGTGGGTCCAGTTCAGAATAGCAACACCATTGGTTGTGGGTCCAGTTCAGAATAGCAACACCATTTGTTGTGGGTCCAGTTCAGAATACCAGCACCATTGGTTGTGGGTCCAGTTCAGAATAGTAACACCATTGGTTGTGGGTCCAGTTCAGAATATCAGCACCATTGGTTGTGGGTCCAGTTCAGAATAGCAACACCATTGGTTGTGGGTCCAGTTCGGAATAGCAGCACTATTGCTTGTGGGTCCAGTTCAGAATAGAAACACAATTGGTTGTGGGTCCAGTTCAGAATAGCAACACCATTGGTTGTGGGTCCAGTTCAGAATAGAAACACAATTAGTTGTAGGTCCAGTTCAGAATAGAAACAGAATTGGTTGTAGGTCCAGTTCAGAATAGAAACACAATTGGTTGTAGGTCCAGTTCAGAATAGTAACACCATTGGTTGTGGGTCCAGTTCAGAATAGCAGCACCATTGGTTGTTGGTCCAGTTCAGAATACCAGCACCATTGGTTGTGGGTCCAGTTCAGAATAGAAACACCATTGGTTGTGGGTCCAGTTCGGAATAGTAACACCATTGGTTGTGGGTCCAGTTCAGAATAGAAACACCATTGGTTGTGGGTCCAGTTCGGAATAGTAACACCATTGGTTGTGGGTCCAGTTCGGAATAGCAGCACCATTGGTTGTGGGTCCAGTTCAGCATAGCAACACCATTGCTTGTGGGTCCAGTTCAGCATAGCAACACCATTGGCTATAGGTCCAGTTCAGAATAGCAACACCATTGGTTATGGGTTCAGTTCAGAATAGCAACACCATTGGTTATGGGTCCAGTTCTGGGAGAGGTTTGGGGGTAAGGTGTATCGCACATGGGTCTAATATGACTTCAATAACCTCTTCTATCCATCTCCACCTGTCGTCCTCCGTCTTTGTTTGCCTTCAATCTTTCCCACCATCAGAGTCTTCTCTAGGGAATTCTGTCTTCTCATGCTATGGTGAATACATGTGAGCTTTAGTCTTATGATCAAACCTTCCAGTGAACAGTTTGGATTGATTTCATGAAGTACTGATTTATTGGATCTTCTTGCAATCATGCTAGGATGACCTGAAAAGTACAGCCAGTCTGTCTATAGTATTGGCACGTCTGCTGTAGTGGGTCTCATTTTACTGCCCCCAACACACACAAGCTAGGTTTGTTAGAGAGAGGTCTTGAGCGTTTCAAAAACTGCATTTGCTCAGGTGGTAGGAGACGATCTATTGTAGAGAACATTTTAAGATGGACTCAAGCGCCAATTCACTCTTCACCTAATATGATGTGGAGCAGTGGTTTCCAATCCGGTCCTCAAGGCACCCCAGACAGACCAGATTTTCGATTTAACTGTATGAATACAGGTTCACACACTGTTAAATCAAAAACCTTACCTGTCTGTGCCTTGAAGACCTGTTTGGAAACCACTGATGTGGAGACAAACCTCTCTACTAGAGTCTGCAGTTATAGAGTTCACATTTTAAAACCTACATTGACTTTTAGCTTAAAGTACTGATTTTATTGCTAAGCAAATGACATGCTGCGGTATAACAACTAAATGTTATGGATGGTCATAAAAGTGTTTGGATCTTCTGTGAAGCAAAAGAAATTGCCAACCCAAATGTTAGAATCAAACAGAAATAATAATCTATTTTTTCCCCCAGGCTCAGCACAAGGAAAGGTTCATTGAGGAACGCTATGGGAAATACAATATCAGCGACCCCATGCTTGCACTGCAAAGGGATTATGAGACACTCAAGGAAGAGAACCACGGACAGAGGCCTCCTGTCTGCTCCAACCCACTGTACATCTTGAAGGAGGTGATGAAGCAATGTAAGAACATGCAGGAGAGGATGCTGGGTCAGCTGGCGGCAGCAGAAAGCCGGCATAGGAAGGTGAGGATACAATATGCATCTGCCAGGGGTTGAAAACGGTCTAGTAGACAAGCAAGTCAGCCTATCTGTCTCAGGATGGCTTTATTCTTATCCCCAGGCATGCTTACATTCCTTAACTGACTCTAAAACTTCCACTGGAAGGCTGTTCTACTTCCCTACTACCCATTCTGTAAAGTAGTATAGAGCTTTGTTCTATATACTGTACACTATACTCTGCTATCCTTCCACCTGCGAGTCTGACACCATGTCTGACCACAGCTCTCTCACTCCCCAGGAATGTGTGATGTCACCTCCTTAGCTCCGTCTGCCTTGGTAACTGCAGGGGGCTCATTTGCAGTTTGTGGTTACACATTCCATTCAATGAGGAATCCCCCGTATTGTTCTCATATTCCTATTTCAATTTGTTACCATGTGCACTTGTGTTTGTTTATTTGAATTCATTAAAATAACTAATTTTAAATATTCAACCCTTCTAATTAGTTAATAAAATATCCCCTGTATGATAAATATTATAATTTTATAGCCATTGACAATGTGTTATTGCTGTTGTCTATGCAAACTGTAAATTATAATGTAAAGAGTATAAAACAATTTAAAACCTCATGTCCTCAATAATTGTTCTTATTACTTACGCCAAGCAAATTTACTTTTACATATCGGGAAAAAAAGACACATTTTTAGATTTTACCAATTTGAAGAACTATATTTGAACATAGGTGACACTTATTTTACCTTTAATATACAATTATTCTAATGGGGAATCTACCAGTTTGGTGTCTGCTCATTAAATTCCTGAGGTGGGAGGTGATTTATAATGCACATGAAGCTTCTATCGCGACAATAAGAACAATGAGGCATCCAAAACTGCCAGTGCTTTCATTAGGTCTCAGGAAAAGCAGCAGAGTCATGTTAGAATAGAAAATGGAAGCTTATAGTAATTGCAAATGAAAGATAAAAATGTATGGGCTGTGTTAACTTTTTATATTTAAAAAAAAAAAATGTTAATACTCCATAGAGAAGAAAAAATTAAATCCAGTGACCCTTTAATGTTTTTTTTTTTTTTTTTCCTTGTCTTGTAATTTAATTTGTTTCAATGTAGTATAAAAATATACATTTGTTCCTCTATATCTTTTGGTGCAATATCTCCTTTTTAAAAGCATTACTAAGGCGCCCTCGTGTGGATGAATGAGATATTGCACCCTTTGTTCCAGTCTTTCTAAAAAATGTGATACAATTTCATTTCTGTTATTATCCTTTATTTGTCACGCGCCAACATATTATTCTGTAGCACTATACAGGGGTTAAGTACAAAGCAAAATATAATATTAACATATGGCAAAAATGGAGGGCGCTGTCTTGGAGCTTACAATTTCTGCTGAACTGTTGAGATTTCCTGGTATAGAACAAAATAAAGGAGTGAAGCATATTTGTGATGAAGAGACAACTAAGAACAATAGTTCATGCCTAGAAAGAAAAATGGAAAAAACATGCCCAATTGTTTAAATCATAATGTCTGGCTCTGACCAAAGTCATAATTAGATAGATAGATAGATAGATCGATAGATCACTGCTTGCACATGATGATGCCAACTACCTTTTTCTGTGTTTGTAAGAGGTGAGGTGTGAAATCTTCCTTTTCCCTCCCCCACTGATAGATAGAACTTAGTTCCAGTTCTCAGGAAGAGAAAATGGACTCCACTATCAATAAACAGACCCTTCTGAATTGCTACCTTGTCGTGGTGAAGGGACTTGTGTACCTCAATGAAGCTGTGAGCTATACCTTGTAGGGTCACCCAAGATGGGCAGGTCATAGCAGAGAGGTCAGACAAATTGCAGTCCACTGGAGAAGGAACTGGCAAACCACTCCAGTATCTTTGACATGAAAACCATATGGATAAGCACAAGCAGAAAAACAGAAAATGTGCCTGGGGACTGTGGTCTATATGGTCACCGAGAATCAGACATGACTGAAGGGCTGAACTCACATCAATAAACTGATCTTTCAACAATTCAGATTTTTTTTCTAAATCTGTTTTTATTTCCATGGCTTACATAGCTGTTAATCTTGTTCATTATATATTTCTCAAACAAGCGCCTTGTTCTTGAACTACAATTTTTTGTATACGAACCCTTAAAAAATATTCATACATATAAGACAGCAAGAGTTGACAAAGGATGGTAAGTACAAAGTTTAGAAAAATCTAAAATTCATTCAACCACTTCAAAAGCATAACCACATATAGAAATAAATACTAATGTAAAAGAATACATGCTTTTGTTAAAATTAATATTCAAGATAAATGTATTTTAAGACTATAATACACACATTTGTTTGTACATATATTTAGGACTTTTTTACATTATTTTAGTCCTGTGCATCTCTATTCTTCCATAAATTGCTAATCTCTAACCTTGACATTGCATTTAAGCTGTGTCTGTTCCCCTGCAGGTTATTCTAGACCTTGAAGAGGAGAGGAGGAGACACGCTCAAGATGCAGCCGATGGAGATGATGTCACATACATGCTAGAGAAGGAGAGGGAGAGACTTGCACAACAGGTAATAGAAGAACATGAGCAAACCATACCGACAGTACAGTTCTATGCAACAATTTATTTCAGATAAAGCTGTAGAGTGGATCTCAAAGTGGTGGTTGGTAGAGTTTAGTGGCAGGTGCCTGCACAGAAACTCAAATGTGCAGGGAGAACAGCAACACCATTGGTTGTGGGTCCAGTTCAGAATGGCAGCACCATTGGTTGTGGGTCCAGTTCAAAATAGCAACACCATTGGTTGTGAGTCCAGTTCAGCATAGCAACACCATTGGTTGTGGGTCCAGTTCAAAATAGCAACACCATTGGTTGTGGGTCCAGTTCTGCATAGCAACACCATTGGTTGTGGGTCCAGTTCAGAATAGCAACACCTTTGGCTGTGGGTCCAGTTCAAAATAGCAACACCATTGGTTGTGGGTCCAGTTCAGCATAGCAACACCATTGGTTGTGGGTCCAGTTCAGAATAGCAACACCTTTGGCTGTGGGTCTAGTTCAGCACAGCAACACCATTGGTTGTAGGTCCAGTTCAGAATAGCCGCACAATTGGTTGTGGGTCCAGTTCAGCATAGCAGCACCATTGGTCGTGGGTCCAGTTCAGAATAGCAGCACCATTGGTTGTGGGTCCAGTTCAGCATAGCAGCACCATTGGTTGTGGGTCCAGTTCAGCATAGCAACACCATTGGTTGTAGGTCGAGTTCATAATAGCAACACCGTTGGTTGTGGGTTGATTTCAGAATAGCAAGACCATTGGTTGTATATAGAACATGTTCCATGTAGAGAAGGATACATTGGAAGGTGCTTAGTTGTTAAATGGAGATGGCTATTATTAAATCTGTAAAACATGCACAGATATTGCTGAAAATGGAAGCTATGTACACAGTTTAGGGACTTCTCCCTGTCTGCCAATTAGCAATTATACAGCTGTATTAATTGTCATTGGCTAATAGTGAAAAGCCTCAATTGTAATCACAGAGCAGGATGGAATAAGCTTAAAAAGAAAATGGAGAATTACACCAATGACATTTGATTATTTATTACATAGTTACATAGTAATTGAAGTTGAAAAAGACTTTTAGCCCATCAAGTTCAACCTTTTTTAGATCTTCTCTGATCTTTGTAATATGCAGATTAATTGTTAATTGATCGAGAGGAAGGCAAACAGGAAAAGATACTGGTGATCGGATTCCTCCCTGGATCAATACTCCCTCTCTAATTATAGTCCTGAATAGTCCAGGATAGTCATGAATGCTATTTTTATTCAAAATAAATCCAGTCCCCTTTTAAAGTTATCTATCGAATCCGCTGTCACCACCTCCTCTGGTAGAGAATTCCACAGATTAACCACCCTTACTGTGAAGAACCCTTTTCTTTCTTTAAGGTGGAATCTTTTTACTTCTAACCTCAAATGATGTCCTCTCATCAGTTGAAAACCACTTGGTGCATAAAGAACACTTTATACTCACCCTGCATGTATTGATATAATGTAAACATATTCCCTCTTAGACTCCTTTTTCAAGAGAAAATAAGTTTAATTTGGTTAGTCTTTCTTAATAACTTAGCCCCTCCATTCCCCTTATTAGTTTTGTTGCCCTCCTCTGTTCCTTTTCCGGCTCTAAAATGTCCTTTTTTTCTGAGACTATCAAGATTTAGAATGTTTAATTTTTTATTAATGACCTATGAACGACATCACAAAGAGGTGGATGGTGTATGAACAACAGAAGTAGACAAGGTTGGGCATGATATATATCGTATAGGGAGGTAGAATACCGATTGTTCTGAGAGTAACCGAGTATTGAGGTGTCCCTGAAGTCTATATAGCAGGTCATCCAGCGTTGTGTGGAAGAGGGGCAGTATATTGTCAAGATAATAGAGGAGGTGGACACTGGTTGTCAACTCTCATATCACTTCAATAAGAATAATGATCCATGACTTGGAAGAGGAGAAGGAAGGGCAGTGTTCTCTCCCAGAGACTCTCAGGAGATTTGATAATCCTCACAATCAGGGTGAAGATGACATGTTTCCTCAGAGCTATGTACTCCCCAGGGATCGTTTTCCTAAAATGGAAATGCAGGAATTGCAGAATGGAATTGAACAACTCAACCTGGATTCAGAGCACAGCCTCACAGACAAGGTCATACCATTAGCACGCTCATCCTCAGCCGAAAAATTGCTGCATCGAAAACTGGCTGCTCTGCGCGATAAAAGAGGACAACCTGAACAGGGTCATTCCCGTTGGGCTCAGGCCGCGACAAATCCTGCTGATGACTTGAAAAAAAGGATTGAGAAAATAAAGAGCAGGAGAATTAACCAAGAATAATATATAGATAACACGTCCATATCGTTATTTACTTTCATTAAACTGTTCATGATTTTTCTTTATAAATTCTTGAAAATGGAATAATGTATCTGTGGTAGTAGTTTTTCAAGGACACTTTGTTTATTGCTTGTTCCATCAAAACTTATGGATTCCTTTTTATGTGTATATATAATGTTTTCAGTGAAAAAATAGCAGTTATAGTTACAGCGAGGGATTTTAAATTTCCATTTTGAATTATGTGAAATGGCTGCTCATGAAATATGTTATTATTTGAGATAATATGTGAGTAATGTAATAATAACATAACCATACAGGCTGTAAGGTAATTCTCTCTTATATGGTTACAAAATAGAATTCTGTTTTTAAATAAAAATACAGTAAAAGTGCATGATGTTTAAAGGATCGCTGTATTGCCCTTAGAAGAGGAGCTAGTTATTTTAATTATGGCACCTATCCTCTTATTGTAGTGCAGCAAGCAGTGGCGGTGAGCATCCGCTAGATGGCGCTGCCGATATTCCAGTGCCATATCATAGAGTCAAGGCTTAGGTAAACCGTTAGGGTGAGGGTTAGGGTTAGTTCAAGGGTTAGGCTAACATTATAAGCTTAGATCTTCTCTTACATGTCGGCAGCACCATCTAGAGGTTGGAGGCCACACAGCGGCGGCGGACCTGAGCAGACACCATAAAGGATAGATCCTAATTATGTATTAATCATTAATAGAACTCCTAATTAATCATTTATAATAACACATTAATTTCCAATGATTACAGTATCAGCCTCAAGCTGGTCTTGTACCACCTTGGATATGGCTGAGAGACAAGTTTAAAATGTTTTAAGAGGCTGCCCCAACACCAAAAGATCACTGCCAAGGGAAACCTTTCTTCAGAAATGTCTCTGCAAATGATTGTGTTGGTGCATTTGTAACTTAAAAATGTTATCAATTTCCTGCTAGACAAAGCCACCTCCTCCCATTGCCAGTATAGCGGGTGGATATTGTCAGAAGCTGAGTTTAATGCTGAATATTGCTTTAAAAACATTGCATATCAAAGTTATTAATGTTCAAATCCTAATAAAAAAAATCTAGCTCACATTGTTAGTGATGCAGTAGAGTGGATAATTTTTGTTGTTGTTTAGTCGTTCAGTCATGTCCGACTCTCGGTGGGCAGCAGCATGCCAGGCACATCTGTAAGTCGCTGCCCCTCTGAGCTCCATCAAAATCATGTTAATTGCTTCAATGATTTCATCCATCTCCGTTTCTGCCTCCCCTTTCTTCAAGTGTTTTCAGTCTTCTTTGCATACACGAATACAATGAAAATAAGTAAAATTGCAAGCAAATAAAAGTGCTACTTTACAGAAGTGCGAGTGGATATGTGGCATTCCCACCAGAATTAGCAACAAATCCATTAAGGGAACTCAGTATTACCAGAGATATACGAAAAAATATTCTGAGATTACAGGGACCGTAGTTTACGTATATCAAGCAGTTGACTTATGGTGGGTAGATATATATATATTTTTTAGAAAATGTTAACTAAAAACAGCCTTTAATTTACACCAGGGAGATATGAGAAGAACCTTGGACTCTAGAGAAGATATCTAATCCATCTTATATGAAAAACTGCAACTATGTAGTGCCATATTTTCACTGTCGCAACTCAGGGTTTCTACCCACCTTTATAATGTGGTAAACAGAAACAAAATGGTTGCTCAAACAACTATATAATATCCTATAAGTATTGACTGTTCAAATATATGTTTCTGTGTTTAAAGGTAATTGATGAAATACATTGATAATTTGCATAAGACTATACTTAACATAAGACAAAGCTAAGAAGGCTATGCAGCAAATTTGTTTTAACTTCTATAAAATTACTTTAATAAATGAAAAAATAAGCAGGATAGCAGTCACCAAATTTATGTGTCAAAAATGCAGATAATCTGATCTCAAACCGAAAAAGTAATGGTAGTGTACTGACATCCATCATTTTAGTCCGCTTGCCCTGTGTTGACATGGTAGAAGGATATATTTGTGGTCCTTCCTTGTGCCAGAAAAGGGTTGTAATTCATGCATGTGCATTTTTATTGAATTAGTTGCTTTTACCTGTCTGTTCCCATTTTACTTATCGTCCTGCCCATTAAGTCCAATTCCGACTTTCATGCAGATCAGTATTTTTAGCACTAATAAATTCCTTTATGGCTACTCTTCCATGTATTTGCAATGGGTACTACATGATGACTACACTACAGCTATAGGGTGTACGAGTAGATATGAGGTGGATAGGTTACAGTTAAGGTGAGAAGAATTTAAGGTGAGAGGAAGCACCAAGAAGTGTAAATCCTATAAGGCAGGAGGAGTGATTAGTGCTTCAGATGAGAAGTTAGTTCAGAATTTCTTATTTGTCCGGGAGATATATTTTAGGCGTTATGGGCAATATGAGATGGCAAATGTAGAGTGGACCTCTGGAGCATTTTAAAGAATGTTAAAAACTAGCTTTATCTGTACTGATGATTTTTAATAAACAAAATAATTCAATAGATAAACACCCTTCACTGTGAGTGGCATGATCTGAGAACATTGCCCTCAACAGCATTAAAGGGATGATTATGCAAGAATTGTGTTGTTTTAAAAACCACTGGTTAGTAAAATGTTCAAAGTGTATTAAAAGTTAAAATGAAATTACCACTTATTTATTAATCTATTTTTCTCTTTTCTTCACTCCACATATATAATTTCCAGTTGGATTTTGAGAAGACACAAGTGAAGAAACTCGAAAAAGAGCAGAAGAAAATTTCTGCCCAGCTAGAGGAGGAGAAATCTCGACACAAGCACCTGTCATCGATGCTCATGAAAGAGTGCACTAAAGCAACCAACAGGGCCGCGGAAGAAGGCCAAAAGGTAGAAGATGTCAGCTTGAAGCTGGAGAAGATGAGGAGCAGAGTGAGTCAGCTGGAGGAAGAACTTGCTCTAGAGAAGAAGCGCAGTCTTCAGATGGAAGCCCAGGTGGAGAAACAACTGTCTGAATTTGATATTGAGCGGGAGCAGCTGAAAGCTAAATTGAACCGGGAAGAGAATCGAACTAAAGCTTTGAAGGAAGAGTTGGAATCATTGAAGAAGGTTGTTAATGATTTGAAGACTGGATGTCAGACTAGTGATCTTCCAGCCAAGGAGAACACAGAGATTATATCTACCAGTATTTTAACAGAGAAGCCTGAAGTGATATCTGTGGCATGCCAGACAGAAGGCATTCAGCAAGAGAAATGTAGTGTGGATGGCTCCACAAAAGCTCATGGGGCCTTGACGACCAGTAAGATTCCTCAGCCATACTCCAAAATAAATGGACACTGTAACACAGCAGCACAGAGTAATGAGCACAGTTTAAAATTAAATGTAGGAGAAAACCAGAAAGAGAAATCTGCAAGTCATGAGAGCCTGTCTGAAAATGGGAGCTCACCTGTGAGAGTTGAATCACCTCTACACATGGTGTCGCACATTCCTTCCAGTGGTGCTTCCTCATCACCGGGTAGTACAGCAGCCTCCTCTTTAACCTCCTCTCCGTGTTCTTCCCCAGTGCTTTCCAGGAGACTGATTGGCGCCACAGCTGGCAGCCCTGGCTATCAGTCGTCATACCAAGTTGGCATCAACCAGCGCTTCCACGCAGCCAGACACAAGTTTCAGTCCCAGGCTGAGCATGATCAACACGTTTCTGGCCTACAGAGTCCACCTTCCAGGGATTTGTCCCCAACTTTGGCAGATAACTCTGCAGCGAAGCAGCTCGCACGCAATACTGTCACTCAAGTATTGTCTCGTTTCACCAGCCAGCAGACCTCCAGCAAACCTGTGCCTCCCAATAGCTCCCCATTTGGCACAGACTACAGAGCCCTTGCCAATAACTCCAGCCAGAAGAACGATGGAAGTCATTCTCCAAACCCTAATAAAGTCTCCAGCCCTCTCAGCCCAGTGTCTCCAGGGATTAAATCTCCCACCATATCCAGGGTGGAACGAGGGAACCCACCACCCATCCCTCCAAAGAAGCCAGGGTTAGCACAGTCCCCTGCCTCTCCCATCCCACCAGCTAAAGCTCTGAACCAACCTTCATCTTTGGGAGCTTCAGTAGACGTATCTAACAGCCATTGCTCTAATAATGGTGTCATCACAAATGGGAAAGAGATTGAAATAATGCTGCCGTCTGGTAGCTAGTAATACACCAGCATTCTGTGGCCAGAGTTCCAAGACTAAAACAAACAGTCAAGTCAATCAGTTCCGTGTCTGAATGCTTTATACAATTAAGATGATCAAACCTATGTTATTTATTTTGGTAGTAGAGGAAATTGTATAATATCTGTATTTTATATTTTCTTTCCCTTCCAGGGTGAAAGTTTTTTATTTTTTGTGCAAACCTTTCTCTACATTATTAGTTGGAACTGAAGATAACATTTAGTC
Organism: Discoglossus pictus; assembly: GCA_027410445.1. NCBI lineage: Eukaryota > Metazoa > Chordata > Amphibia > Anura > Alytidae > Discoglossus > Discoglossus pictus. The sequence goes on along the minus strand of CM050164.1, from coordinate 149,632,363 downwards.
TTAATTATGTCTAGTGAAATGAGAGACCTGGCTGTCCTCCCACCTCCATCCACTGGTGAGCAGTAGAGAACAAAAACACAAGTAATGGAGATGTGGAACAAGCGTTCAGTAGAAACAACTGGTGCCCGAACATCATAAAGCATGATGTTTACTAAACTATATGAATCAAAAAACTTAAAAACACAAGTTTTTGCAGAGAGGTGAGAAATGATTGGGTGGCTATCTCAGTTGCAATTAACAGAATAGTAACATGAGCTTAGTTATGCTTCTGCAACATGAATCAGATATGTTGTGCACTTAATAGTGTATAACTCTGATTTTGCCTAGTAGTGAACCACACTGCTATATTCACCCACTTATTCAATAGGCCTCTCATCACAGTTGATGACTAGGCTATATATAATATAATATAGGACAGTGGTATTCAATATGCAGATATGGGTCCAGATCAGAATCTCTGGCCCTTTCATCAGACTCTATCGCATTATTAAATTTATCATATAACTTAACAGAAGCTTTTAATGATTTCAGTTACACGTTGTTCTTTTCCTAAAGCTCACTATGTAAAACTCCTTATTATCTCATTCTGGGTACCGTTATACTAAATTATTTGTATGTGTATCCATAAAAGTAGGGATTCCAGACCATGACTTTTCATAAAAGCATTTGGACATTGGGTGAAAAAAATTATTGACTCCCCCTGACAAGAGAAGTTTGGTGGGTCTCAAGTCAATGGTTAGAAAATCACCTGTGTTGGTATAGCCCATAGACAATTACTTATGATGCTTTCAGTTAAAGTCAAGAGTCAAAGTCTTATCTGCTTCTGGTGATAAACCAATTTAACAAAAAATGATTGACCCGGTAAAGCATAATTGCATATAATAAGAAAGGCCCATTATCAAGACTAGTTTTTCAAAAGAGTATACAGATAATATCAGACCTTAGCAGTGCTGTGTTGGCTACCTCTGGGACCACTGTAGACTGTCACAGAAGACCTACTTATGTCTATGTTCTCAGACAAGCATATGTCTTGTATGAACCAGCTGACTTTGCAATTGAAGATATTTACGATCAAGGTGTTATAAATGTGCTGTTCTGTTCTAAACAGAAGCTTTACATCTTTATACTTTGGGCATTTAGATAAAAAAATACATTTTTAAAGCGGTATTGTATTGCAATGATCAATGCCACCCTCTTGTTGCATATTATAACCCATCATTTCCTAGCTGCATTTATGTAAGATGTGAATGGGCTCTAAGTCTAAGACATTCCACCTAAACACAAGTTGCTATTAAATGAAAGAGTACATTTATAGTATTTCATATATTTATGTAAATGTTTTAGCCCTTGCCTTTCATTTCTACAAGACAATGCTCTGTGTGTTAGATATGAGCCGCTGAAGAAAACAACAAAATTAATGATACTGCCACAGTCAAAGTTTTGACCCAATCAGAATTCTTAAGTGTCGGTGACAGAAATGGAACACAAGTTATCTTGTAGTTGTGGCTCTCTCTCCTCAAACATGGAGCAATGACTGGTAAACAAGGCAAGTTCCTTAACTTTTACTTAGATGTTATTCTTTCTATGTATGGTCTTTAATATAAAAGAAAGTCAAGTTTAGGTGGAACTTTGCTTTTACTCAAAATCAAACTCATTCCTTTGGCTACAATCATCTAGTTTAATCGGTCTGCATTAATTTAATCTGGCTTCCTGCAGACATCATGCCTACATAATACAATCCCAAAAAAGGGTAACAGAAGTTTTCCCTTTTGTATCATGCATTTAAAATAGTATATATGAAATCAAGTTTTAAAGTATAAGAATAAGTGATTTGAAATCTATTATTCTTTTCCAGTAGCACAATGGTGGGCACCTCGGTCCTATGGGGGCCGCCAACAGTGCAAGATTGTATTATCTCTGTATGCAGGCTTCCTGCATCAGCTTCAGTTTCTTTATGACCCGGGCTGATGCAGAGAGAGATCATGGACAGCTGAGTGCTCTCGTAGGACCCAGTTGCCCACCACTATTGTAACTTTATTGCAGTCTCACAATGGAGGCCTGGCCTTTCTATGCCTTTTTCAGTAACACAAATGTACTTCTGTCCAGGTCTCCACTTGCTGGAAAAAAATTAAACTATTTAGAGGAGGAGCTCTGTTTGTTCTGCATAAACTGTGTTTTTGGAAACTAGCTCTTGCACAAAAAATGTACTGTTCAAAACATATTTATTTAAATGCATGATGAAAAATGTGTGTGTTAAATTACATTTTCAGTTTTCAGTAGCCATTAGCACACAGAACAGTAGTTGGCTCAGTCTGAGAATGGTGTTAAAGGAATACTGTAATGCTGATATAATAGTGTTTTATTTAATACGTGATTAGCAATAAAAACTATACTTAAAGAACATAATATAAATGCAGATTTTAAATCTTCCATTTGAACTTTAGTGCTTGTGACTTCCACAGATATGCTTATCTCCTCCCCCTATAAGGTGACTAGGGGTGGGACAGGATCCGCCTAGGTGGCTGTATTGATATGAGGCTTTGTCTCCTTTATCGCAAGCAAACCTACCATGTATTGTAGAAATGTTAGTACATCCTCCTGGGCAGAGCCTCTTCTGCCCCTGGGTACGTAATATGGAGTGGATAGAAGCAGTTCTGCTAGACCATGACACTTTAAATGTAAGTTTTTTTTAAATACTCATTTTATTGCTAATCAGTAACACATGTAACCCTATTGTAACACCACCACATTAATAATTTAGGTAGAGACAACTGTAGTGAGCCAGGGCTATGTCATTTCCCAGGGTTACTTGCAGAGTGAGCATGACCAGTTTAACTGGATCAGGCTACAGCTGACTTAATGTACACTAATGCAATTATTATAACAAAGAAGGCTAAGTACATATTAGCAAGATTCAACAGCAAATAACAGTTTAAATAATATTTAAAGGCCAGGAATTACTACCCTCCAATGTAGGTTATCACATAGTCACCCCATGCTATCTGTGCAATAACTTGTATCAGATTTACTAAGTTAATTTCTCCCAAAATGTGCCTTAAAAAGTAGTTTATAGTGTAGGACTTAAGACATGCAATGCTTGTAAATGTTGGGAGGTTATGTTCTTGCCATTTTCTAATGTACACTGGAATTTGACTCTTTCAAGGGTGTCCTTATAAAGAGCAACTCACCCTTTTTGTAATATCCATCACTAGACATGAAAATAGCCCAAAATCATTATTAGAGACAATGTAGTGATATGTACATAAATTACACTCTTTATGAAGAATTACACTTGATAATGAAATAACATGTTATAGATAATACCTATTAAATGCAATAATTATTTATGTTCTTTAGAGACATAGACTTGACAGCAGATAAGAACCATCTTGTCTTCCCATTATATCTACCTAAGCGTTTGACTTAATTAAGCTTCAGGATAGCCTTATGCTTATCCCAGCCATTGCCTTGTTTATATAGCAGTACCTCTCAACCTGCAAAGACTGGTGCCATTTCTATTATTCCTATTGAAAGCACTGGTCATAAAGGATACCATTTTAGTTTAAATAGCTGAATTCTCTAACTTTAAAGGTACCTTTTCATACATGTAGAGGCTGATGAACAGAAACAAAAATGATAACTCCCACAACAACAAGAGTGTATGGAATATGTAATAAATCATTTTTTTTTCCTTTATCAAGTCTAGTTCTTCAAATGATTGTAATATAAGGCACACGCGGAATCATTTAACCCTTTCTGGAGGAGGTATCAGAGTAATGCTGGCATAGCCTTCAGTTGTAGGTGCTAAATTCAGACACCTAAAGATCCAGCAAACATTTGCCCATTGCTTGGCAACATACCTATCCTGCCAACATTATTAGAAAGTGTGCAAGTAAACCTTGCCCAACAAGCTTGCAATCTAAAATGATCTTTATCCTATGTATTAAAGCTCTTTTGACATCAGCAGCATCTTTACTATGAAAAGTCTTCTACCATCTAATGTCATAAGTGTAAAATACCTCAGTCCAGTACTGTGCGGACAAGATAAAAACTACATAATGTTATTTTATAACTGGTATAAAGGAACAAATCAAATTGTATTGTACTTCATACGATATTTATCTGCGTTCAGAAATACATAATACATATATAGGCAGTTATTTGACACAAGTAAATCCTCCTCCTAGTATTCCCTAATTCAGTGATGTGAATGCATTTAATATTAAATGAATGGTATAACTATTAATGCATTTATAAGCAAACAAAGAAAATAAATGATTTCTTTATCTTTACTCGTCTTAACAAAAGGTTTAATATAATGGATTTGTTACATTATTGCAAAAATTAGGCAGTAAACTTCTTGTATTTATAAAATATAAAAGGCCACTTGCCACTGATGGGATGTTAGATTGATATTCTGCTATTGAGTTCTGTTTCCCAACATACTACATGGAGAGGACTAACAGAAGCAAATACATGTCTTATCTGAATCCACAGTTCCTCCAACTCCTCTTGTGTTTCTAATCCTTTTAGGAACAAATAAAAAATGTCATAATAAGAGCAAGAAAGGCTTAAGAAAATGTAATTCTTTATTTTAAACTGGCTAGGGAGATTTTTAAGGAGCCAGACAGGCTGTTTTTTAGAAGCCTGGAAGGAAGCCCTTCACAGAGACTCATTATACATTGGAAAATTATCTAGGAGCCAGCAGTATACATCTTAGGAGCCTGGCCTCCCAGGCAGTTTTCACACACACACATTATATATATATATATATATATATATATATATATATATATATATATTACCATTCTCCTGGGAAATAGGAAGTTGTTCCCTAAATATTTTGGAACAGGATAGTAAGAGAACTTGGCATTAAGACAGATACAAGATGGTGCTTATTTTGTCAGCAGAATCTTTATTGACAGAATTGTAATGGACTAATTGGTTACTGACATTCCATTGATGTATGCATATATATGATATATATAAGTCACAAAGGGAATTAGATAGAAGCAGCAGTGCAGAACAAAGCGCTCCTAGAAAATGAACATGTAATACTGTATAACAGTACTGAGTATACTTGTATTCAGAAATATTATATAATTAATGCCACTTTAATAATTATATAAAATTTGATGTAAATGTTGATTTTTTTTAAAAAAATGGAGTCATAAGAATACTACATACACAAGTGCTATGTTCACTTTCTGCAGGAGTACTATATTTCATTTTTATGTGATGCTAATTAGTTTTGTTTCTCACTGGCCCTGCTGCTTAACAAGACAAGTCATTACTAACTACATTTACAAACCAAATGATTACATAGATATAAATGTGTATATATGAGCATATCTATATATGAATATAGGAATATTATAATGTATATATTTGTTAGAAAATGCACTGAATATTATGTATTACATAGCTTGTTTTCAGTAAGTGGTTGATTTATTAGTTGAGAGATACTTTTGTTTTTTTTTCCATATTTTAATTGGAGTGAAACCAAGATTTGCTTGTTTTTTATTTGTTTGTTTTTTAGATTACTTTTTAGGCCAAATTCTCACCACAACCTCTTATATTGTATTGGTATTCTTATTGACAGATTGCAGTATCCCATATCTCCCCTGCCCTGAATAAGTACATGTAAATAAATACAATTCAAATTTCAGTAGGGACAGGTGTACGCAAATAGATTGCATCTGTTCTCTTCAAGCACAAATTATTTTTATGTATAAATTGATTGTTTATTATTAGCGAACTGTTATTTAGCTATGTCTAGTCCTACATCCGCCAATAAAGAATCAATGTTGAATACAATGCCAAATCCTATAAACAACTGAAAAAGTATTTAAAGATACTTGTTGAGAATAATACTGGTGGGTCCCCATTATCTTTAACTACATGTGATTGGATATCCCTGCAGGACATGATAAAATGGCGGTATGAGGTTGGAGTTGGAAATCAGGCCTAACCACCCATGTTGCCATTGAGTCCAGGCATTGATGGCAGTCCTAGATTTGTCTAACCAGAAACCCAACTCTTAACCAAATCTGAGCATCATAAAAAGCCAATGATTCATCTTAAACCTTTAACCAGCCCTACAATTTGATGTATTCATAACTGATAAGGTGTTATAAGGTGAAATTATCTGTGGTGTAGTAAGCCCGGTTTTCAGGTAATGGAAGAAGCCAAATGGCTCTTCCATGCCATGTGTGTAACGAATGGTGCCATATAAACACTGAAGAAATACAGTATGTTATATAAAGGTCACAAATAGTTATTTTAGATCATTATTAGGGGATATAATGGTTATGCTGATACAATTGAGTTGTTTCCCCAAATCTTATTCTGTGGAGCAGATTTTTATATCTTTAATAATTAATCGGAAAGGCAATGGGAAAGGCCTCCGCATAATAAATCATTTGTTAGGATCTGGTCTTATTGGGGATCTGCAAAGACTGTATAATTGTCCATCTGTACATTTACTAAGCTGAAAAGTGTAGACACTGCATGGTGTTTATTCAGTACACCCATGGCTTGGATTATTGAGGCGCAACCTAAATGTTATTGGTGCAACAGAGTAATTTTGCTAGGACCCCGTCCACAAGTGCACTGCCTATATTAATACACAGGGTCTCTGTTCAGCATTTGTTAGGTTAAATGTAGCTTTATACAATGGCATTATAAGTCATTCTAATTATGATAAAACTATATTGTAAATATGTCTGTGCTACAATAAACTGCTATCTTTCTCCATATTAAAATGTATGTCATTATTAGGCAGGAGAGAAATGACAGCAGAATATTGTGCATAATGTGTGTGGCGTTTGGGGGGAGTTACGGTAATTAGATGAATATGTCAAGTGCCTTCTGTAATGGCCAAGTTGTAAATATAACACTAGTAGACAAATGCAAAGTGGTCTCAGCAATATGTCAAATGCTACTTAATAAAGATTTTTTTCTTCCATCTCATGTAAGGTGTGTCATGTTTTTTCTAAGCATGTTTTTTTTTATTTAAAAAATGGTTGTAAAATTAATGGAGCAGCAAGAAAACCTGAATTTCATAAAAATTTCAAAAATACAGGGATAAGATTTTATTACATATATTAAGTTCAATAGTTAAAAAGAAATTTAAAAACAGAACTTTGCTAGAAATGTTATTTAAAAATTAAATACATTTTAAAATAGCACTTTTTAAGTATTGGTGTCATAGTTTTCAATAATTATTTTTTTATTGTTTGTTTGCTGTGATTTGATGCCAAAATAGGGTTTAAATAGTACCAATAAGCTATAGCACATATTCTAAAGCCTTTTATCACTGATAAAGCCATATTTTTATGGCAAAACACGTTTGATGGTCTTTTTATAATTTATTGCTAGAGCTATTTACATTGCTTTTATTGTTCTATTTTTAACCATTGTTTTATAGTCTTTTTGTAATATTAACAGTATTATTTGATGATCTAGAGGCCAGCTTTGGGGGATTTTATGTTATATTAACTGTTATATCTACCATTAAATCTATTTATACCTACACTCCAATAAATTATTTCTTAATACTACTTATGAGTGTAAGTGTGTGTATATGTACTCACTAATAAGTCTCTGTAGTGATATATATTCGATATGGGAGTGGATGATCACTAGTAGCCATACAAACAAGTACCTTGTTCCTAGAGAAACATATATATATATTTCAGTGGACAACTACATCAAGGATTGGTGTAACCTTACACAGCCTCCTACGAATGGAAGAACTTGGGTCCTAGATACGTGGAAAGGAACATTTATCTCCTGTGACAAGCCTGAAAAACCTTATATCGTGAGGTGGAAAAATGTGAGTTGACTGGCATACATTTTTAGCTATTCCTGTATTTCCACATTGGTTTATCTGCACTAGGACGTGGTGCGCTTCCCCCTGACCTTTCTCTCTTGTTTTACATACTTAACAGTGTTCAGCGAAGAAGCCGCTCACTCCTTTAACTTCCTGTTCCATTTCGGATTAAGACTCAGACTGATTGTTTTGGTCTAAAGACTGATGCACTGCACCTTCTGAATATACCTCATACCATCCCCTGACGACACATACAAGGGAATTACATCTACTTAGCACTACGTTCAAAGTACATACACCTAAGGTGTAGTACAGTTTGTTTACTATCTTGTACCCTTAGTTCACTGAGTTTTCCATAAAGATAACATTATGTTGTGGCTGAAGAAAACACCTCCCTATATTACCTTAGACATATTTTCTTTCCCTAGCGCTTGTACATAGCAGAACTCCATTTTCCTGGTTACCTCCTTTCCATCAGTTATCAGGGAAAAGCCCAAATAAGATTATAGAAAATGGATCTAATTTCTGGAAGACTAAGAAGTTTACTCACAAGTTCTTTATAGTTACCTGCTCTACTGTTTCCCAAAAAAAGTTTTCCTTTACAATTTTTGATGATTTCCAAGCAGTTTTCTCATGACCATCTGCTCAAAATGTCCATCTTTTAGATTTTCCCCTATTTGTGGGCCAACCTAAATACTTTGTTAAATGTTGGCCTCACTCAGCCTTTTTGTACTGGAAAGCCAGTCCATCTCAGCTCATTGCCTTTACAAAATCCCTAACTTTACATGCAATGGTGGTAGCAAACCCTTTTGGGAGTCCACTAGTCGGCTGTATTGTACGTTTAGTTCCCGGTTCAAGCTATTTCCACGTAGGCCGTACTTTTCTTTCTTGGTAGGAAGACCATGTTCTATGATCCCACTCACAAAGAAGGCAGCAACATTTGGTGTATCCCTATTGCTATCCCATTACAATGGCAGTAACTTTTAGATCCCCACTGATCTGCCCCTTGTAGCTCATAGAGTCAATACGAAGCTCCATTCTGAAGTAAGACTCTTTCATGTCTGTTATTTGGCACATCTCTCCAGCTTCTCCCCAACAAGCCTTCTTTAAACACAATATTTTTTAAAGTAAGGAAAGACTTGCCTTTTTTTTTTTTGCTGGAAAGTAGCAATGTTTTCATTTGCTCACAGAGCAGACATTTCTTACTCTTGAATTGAAATGTTGAGGTTCAAATGCAAGAATATATCGGCAAGGACAATGACACTTGGATACCTTGTGTTCCAAACTTACTCCTTATGCAATTTTCTTGAATAAAATCGGTTAACTGTAAGCTCCATAACCTGAATCAGGACTCTATTTGACAGTCCGTGGACGTCTGTGTGATAAAGCAATACTTCATGAGCAGCTCCAATGTTTTGGCAAAATATTTTGAATATGGTTCAAAGCTCAAAATGGGATGGAGTTCACTGCTTGAACAGTGCTATCCATGTCTTGCTTCAGCTTTGCAAAAATAACTTTTGAAGCCAGTGCATGACAATGTAGAAAACAAAGGATATAATGCAGGGGTCTGAACAGGACCTTTGCAGGGTCAAAACATTAACCCTATAATGCAGGGGTCCAAATGGGACCCCTGCAGGTGCACACATTAACCCTTGCTGCAGTTGTCCGATTGGGACCCCTGCAGGCTCCCCACATTAACCCCTTTTGCAGGGGTCTAAATAGGGACCTCTGCAGGCTCCCCACATTAACACCTTGCCTTGCTGCAGAGGGTCCCGATCGTCATCGATCGTGACCCCTGCAGCATCTACAGGAATAGGGCCCAAAGAAGGCAGAAGGCTGTCTTGGCTACTTTGAAAGTAGACCAGGAAAGAAGGAAAGTGAAAGGTATTGGGGACAGAAAAATATCTGTTTAACTGAATGCAGAATTCCAGAGGATAGCAAGAAGAGACAAGGAGACATTTTCTTCTATCGCTTTACATCACTTATTATAGAATAAAGGAATAGAAAAGTCAAGACATCTTTTTTTTTTTTTTTTTTTCTGAATATAAATAAACAACACCAGTGTTGTAAATGCACTTCAGTATAAATGATAACCGTAAAAAAAAAAACATAACATTTTCCTATTATTATATCTTTTTACTGTAATTCTTTTCTCCTTGTTTCTTTTATCACCTTTTCTTAATTCTTACAATAACAACTCTATGATTTTAAACATTTTATATAGTAAATTAATAATATTTCTCAGAATCATATTTATCTTTTTCTTCTGCTTTTTATGTCAGATATTTTACGTATTGTAAACATTTTATATAGTAAGTAAATAACATATTACTCATAAACCTTTTTTATTTCCCCTTTTTCTTAACTACTTCTGTTTATAACCAGATTTACCGCTTAATAATATTTATATTTTGTGAGAGTTATTAAACTCTCTAATTTACTTTAGTATAGTTTTAAAATAGTGAAATAATAACAATAGTTCAGAGCAGAGCAATCGCTGTCCTCTCTTTTTTATGGTGAGCCGGATTGGATCCTAAAATTGGACACAGAGGAGGTTCACCTGATTAGCGTATGGAGCAATTCGCGCATACATTTTTTTCTTGGGGGGGGGGGGGGGGGGGGAGGAAAAATAAAACTTAACATTTTTAAAAGTAATGGCATAAGAATATTTTCAATACTTTTACAGACGAGGCACAGGGCTCAGCTTATCACTTTTGAGAGTCCATGAGGTTTCTGCACATTCTATTTCCATTGTGGTGTGGGACTTTCTTCTTCATTTACTTCTCATCTGGTGTCTCTTCTGTATTTTGAATACGAATGGTATTTTGGTCCACACATTTTGTTTTTATCCCAGGTTGTTTGGAATTGGTAAGTTCAACATCGCTTCACCCTTCTCAGGAGTATGGATCGTGTGATGTCTCCCTTCTTTTGATATAATAAGTCTAAATAGAAAGCCCCAAGTATACTTGTATCCATGCTTTGTAATCACCCCTAAAAAGGATTTCAGGGGTTTCCTTTTGTATAAGGTAGTGGATGATAAGTGTGAGAAGTCAGCTGGTTGACCTCCTTCAATTCCAGGAACACCATATCTAGTTGCTTTCATGAATAAGACTTTTGTAGAAAAACAATGTAATCTGACCATCACATCTCTTGGTCTCTCATTGGAGGATTGTGGACTCTATGAATCCTGTCCATTCATAGTTCTTCTTCACTTAGATCTGGTAGAAGTTTGGCACATACATCTTTCATGTATAGAGGTAGGTCTTGTATTGACTGGCTAGCGCTTGGAGAGATCTATCCATCTCCATTCTGGCTGAATCTACCAATGTAGAAACAGCCAATAGTAAATGAGACCGTCATCCTCGACGTCAGTAAAACATGGAATTTAAACGCAGATCTTGAAAGATTCTTTTCTTTTTTTATCTCTTTGGCATTTGTGTATTTTTCAGGTATTCCTCTCAATCTTAAATTAGATTTACACAAGCTATTTTTGGCATCTTCCTGTCCCAAGGATATGCAGGATTTCACTATGATCGTCTGTAGTAGACCTGAGATTTAGGATGCAGTCAGTATCCGATTATGTTCGTAGATCTCCAATTCTGTGACCTAGTTCATTATTAATCTTTATTTGTATTATTAATCTTTATTTGTATCGCGCCAACATATTCCATAGCGCTGTACAGGGGATAATGACAAGGAAGAATACAATGTTAACAAACTGCAGAAAAATGGAGGGCCCTGTTTTGAGCTTAGAATCTTTGCAGGAAGTGCTTTTTTTCCAAAGCACCCAACAAGATTGAGAACTCGCTACTTACAATCTAAAGGGAATGGAAGAGGCAGAAACTTGGAGAGGAACAGATAGGGGATAGCAAGGGTGAGGAAGAAAGTGAAAGTTCATCCTGCTCTATCTTAATTTTGGCCATTGACTCTTTGAGTTCCTTGTGCAGAAGGGATTTGATATTGAGAACAAAGCTCTCTGTGACTCTGGTATTGGTGGTTCTTCATCAGAATCCTTTTCAGATGCATATTGAACCAGTCTAAGCAATGACCTGCATACACCTACACCCTCTCCTTAGGCTGATACTAGGGGGATGAGTAGGTAATTCATCCTGCTCTAACAAAGCAGGCAGAGTAGATATTTTTGTAGTGCAGTGGTATCATTGTTTTATATTTTTTTAGTGTATAAAGTTGGGGATTTAATTGTGGATAAACTTAGATTGATTTTCAATTATAACATATAAGTGTGGTTCCTGTTATCTTTGTTTTGCAGTTCACTTCCTGCTCTCTTGAATATTTGTAATCTTCATCTTGCAATGCTTTGAAACAGTCACAAGATGGCAGTGTTACACCCTAGATGGAGTTCTGCTATGTGACAATGCAAAATAGGTTAGGTAAAAAGTTAAAGAGTGCCAGTTATTATATTATTACTAGTCACTTGCCCGTCACAAATTACAAGATAATATTTTATTTTTCTGCCCCCCCTCCTTCTCTTTCTTTCCCTACCCTGTTTCTCTTTCTCCCCCCTTCTCATTTGTTTCTCCCCCCCTCCCTCCCTGTGTCTCCTTCCCCATCTCCCTCCTGTGTGTCTCTTCCCCCCTTTCTCTCCCCTGTGTCTCTTTCCACCCTCCCTCCCCTGGGTCTCTTTTCCCCCATCTCCTTCTACTGTGTATCTTCCCCCTCTCCCTCCTCTGTGACTCTTCCCCCCTCTTCCACCTCTGTGTCTCACCCCCTCTCCCTCCTCTGTGACTCTTCCCCCTCTTCCACCTCTGTGTCTCTTACCCTCTCTTCCTCCTCTGTGTCTCTTCCCCCTCTTCCTCCCCTGTATCTCTTCCCCCCTCTTCCTCCCCTGTGTGTCTTCCCCCCCTCACTTGTCTCCTCCCCCCTCTCCTGTGTCTCTCCCCCCCTCTCCCTCCTCACTTGTCTCCTCCCATCCTCTCCTTCTCCTGTGTTTACTTCCCCTCCCCCCTGTGTCTTCTTCCCCCATCCCCCCCCTTCCACCTTGCATTGCGCATGCGCAGCTTTCGCCAATCATTGTGCAAGCACGGCTCTAGCCGCGCAATGTGCATGCATAGCATTTGCGACGTAATGCACATGCGCAGCATTTGGCTCACAATGCGCATGCAACGCATTTGGCGCACAATGCGCGTGCGTAACTCCGTGCATTGCATTATTGTGAGTTTGTGTGTAAGGCTCGCAACTTGCAGTGTTCATTGCGAGCGTTACACACAAACTCGCACTTACGACAGCTATATATGTGATTATCAGCCTTTATTTGTAACATTCTAACATATTCCATAGCGCTACACAAGTATACAACAACAAAATTAAAACGTTGCAAAAGATTGGAGGGCCTGTCTTCTTGAGCTTAAAATCAAACGTACATTGTGCTTGTTTCCAAAGCACCGACACAGGATTGAAAACTCACAAACTTGCAATCTAAAGGGGTTGGGTGTGATACAAGAGGATGATAGATGCAAGATGGCAGTGTGAAGGCAATTGGTTCAAGCAAGTGGAGGTGTCTGTGAGTTGTACTGTAGACTGTGGATGTGAGTGATATTAACCTGTATAGTGTACACTTGTGCATATTAAAGCTAAAAATGCGTTTTTAGTGATTTTTTCTTTTTTTTAGAAGTAGGTAATTAGCAGAGCGAAGGGGGAGGTTGGGGGAGTATTTTGAGACTAGTGCATAGCTACAACAAGGTGCACTGTTGTTGTGGGTTTTATAGGGCGATTATTTAAAATTATGATTATCTTTATTTGTAACGCGCCAACATATTCCGTAGCGAATAAAATACAATTTATTTTGGAGGCTATGTAAAGCCAGTAGAGAGATTGTCAGAGAGGAGCTGCAGACACTGAGCGTTGAGTGTGGTAGATAAGTCTTGCGGAGGCGTTCATTATGGATTGGAGAGAGACGAGAGATGGGTAGGCCAGCAAGGAGGGAATTGCAGTAGTTGAATTGAAATATTATGAGAGAGTGTATTAGAATTTTAGTTGTGTCTTGTGTAAGATAGTGACATATTTTTGGATATGTTTTTTTAGGTGAAACGGGCAAGATTTTGTGATTGATTGTATATGAGGGAAGGGCCTAGTATAATCCCAAGACAAGTAGCCTTGGATGTGGAAGTGATGATGACATTGTCAACGGTGAGAGATTTGTGAGGAGTGGAAGCTATGAAAAAGGATGGGAAGATTAGGAGCTCAGTCTTTGAGATGTTGATGGACAGACATCCAGGAGGATATGCTAGAGAGGCAGTTGGTAACATGTGCTAGATGTGAGAAGGGTAGATCTGGTGTTAAGAGGTAGATTAGACTGCCATTTTAGGCAATATACCGTATATACTCGAGTATAAGCCGAGTATTTTCAGCCCTTTTTTTTTTAAGTCAAAAAAGGGCCCCCTCGGCTTATACTCGAGTCACTCTCCCCCCCGTGTCTCTCTAACCCCCCCGTGTCTCTCTAACCCCCCCGTGTCTCTCTAACCCCCCGTGTCTCTCTAACCCTCCCGTGTCTCTCTAACCCTCCCGTGTCTCTCTAACCCCCCGTGTCTCTCTAACCCCCCGTGTGTCTCTAACCCCCGTGTGTCTCTAAACCCCCATGTGTGTCTCTAAACCCCCCTGTGTGTCTCTAAACCCCCCGTGTGTCTCTAAACCCCCCTGTGTGTCTCTAAACCCCCCAGTGTGTCTCTAAACCCCCCCGTGTGTCTCTAAACCCCCCCGTGTGTCTCTAAACCCCCCCGTGTGTCTCTAAACCCCCCCCGTGTGTCTCTAAACCCCCCCGGGTGTCTCTAACCCTCCCGTGTGTCTCTAACCCCCCCGTGTGTCTCTAACCCCCCCGTGTGTCTCTTTCCCTCCCCCTCTTCAACCTAAACCCCCCTCCTCAGCAAAAACCCCCCTCAACCCCCCTCCTCCACCTAAACTCCCCTAAATACCTCCCCCCTCTCCCCTCACTTACCTGCTTGTGCTCCAGCCTCCGCTCCCTGACCCGGCGCCGGCGTACATGTGACGTCACATGCGTGCCGCGTCATTAGCATATACCGGGTGCCGAGGAGGGGGTTAAGGATGAGGAGGGAGGTTGAGGATGAGGAGGAGGGTTGAGGAGGGTGATAAGGGAGGGGGGGAAGAGAAACGGGAAAGGGAGAGGGGAGAAGAGACACGGGAGAGAGAATGGGGACACAGAGGGCACAAGAGGGACACAGGGGGCAGCACATTTCCCACCCTCAGTTTATACTCGAGTCACTCATTTTACCCAGTGTTTTGTGGTAAAATGGGTGCCTCGGCTTATACTCTGGTCGGCTTATACTCGAGTATATACGGTATATGTGCATGCAACTATGTAGATTGTCTCACATCCAGTTAGCTCTTAAAGTTCCAACTGCTTCTTTACTATAGATTTGTATGTATAGACAAGCTAACTGTTAGATAATAGATTTCTTATTCTTGGGATGCTTCCAGATTATCTTATGATAGTGTTATACATAAAATAGTTGATCTCCATTTTAATGTTTTTTGTTTGTAATGTATTCTTAAAAGTCATTTGTATAATGTGGTTATTAGATGGCTTGATGCTTATAGCGACAAAGTTCAAAATAATTTTCTATATACAGGCTACGTACAAAAACCTCTTCATACATCTACTTCAATCTTCTGTCAGGAGTTTGAGCCTTCAGCCTTGTACCAACGATGAAGCGCCTCTCTCCCCAACCAGAAACCCACAGCCAACTGGACCTGACCTCTCACTCCTCTCACTCCTCTCTCCCGACACACTCTCTGATCCCCAACCTGGGCATGGGGGTCTGCCAACACTCCCCACTAAGTATCCAAGCCTGGCCAGAGATGAGAGGAGCCCATGTTGGATCAACCTAGGACGCCAGGTAATCCCTTGCAGAATCAGGACACAACAACGGGGTAAGCCGGTGTCTTTGAATTTTTGCTCTGAGAGCTATTTGCATCAGAACCTCCAGTTTTATAAGCCCCGAAGGTTGGGTTCAATTGGAGCTCAGAAAACATCTGTCTACTCCTGTCGGTTATCAAAGGAATATCTAAGTTTAACTGTTTTCCCTTTATCTAATCTAACACATGCTACTTATACCAGAAACACACATTACATTGAGTCCTTCTATACACATACAGATTTATTTAATTTAAAAATAAAATTAGTTTTCCACACCCCTAGAGCTGCTTGCATAGGCACAGTGTACCTACCAATAGGAACACTGCATTTGGGTAAGTTTTTTAACTCTTTACTAACCTACAAGCCATTAGCAGCACAACACAGAAATCCACATAACAATGTCAGAGCTCCCCCTTGCTTCCGTTAAAACAAGACTACACATTCCATAATGCTTTGCTGCCATTACAGACTGAAACAATGTTTTTAAGCTGCATGTGATTGGCCAAAATTAATTATGAACTTTATGCTAATTTTAGCAGGGATTTCCAGGGGTGTTAACTCTCAAAATCAACTGCTAGCAAATTCAAGAGATTTAAATATAAGTTTAGGTTGAAGTTTAATAATGTTTATTTTGGTATTTTTTCTTGCAAAATATATCAGATGCATTCATAATCCAGGAAACTTAATCATGCCTTTTAAGACTTGCCCCTCACGAGGCGTGGCTTTTGAGTAGATCCAAAACTCTCTCGATTATTTGAAGAAAACCATATGTGTTTCCAGATGGTAATGCTGCGTTAAGTAATTGCTTACATCAAATTTAATTTACTGAACTCATCTGAGAGCAAAGTGGGCTGTGTCATATTAAATAGGTGAAATATTCCCTTTTAAACACTAAATTATAGCGTTCGTAAACTTTGACACTGTGTCTCTCATACTGGGACTACAGTTCTTTAAAAGGACAAAATCTTGTATATTTTCTGTAATATATTTATATCTCTATGTTATAAGTGAGCAAAGAAAAAATATATTCTCTGTACCCCAACATGTCTTAAGCTTTGATGTTTATGGTAGTACCTATTGATCAGCACTGGGAGGCAGTATTCCCAAAGTAAACTCATGTGTCTAATATAATATGCACAAATTCAGTAATACTGCAGCCTTTTCTCGGATTAAAGTGAATTAATCCTAGTGATCTGTTTATGGGGTTACATCTAGGTCAGCTTTAAATACAGTATTAAATGCCAATAACCACTATGATCTATTTTTTTTATTACATGGTATTTTAAATAATTTAAGAATTATTCAACAATAGCAAACTAAATGCAACAACCTTTACATGTTTAACTTTTATATGCAATTATTGTTTACTTGTGGGTCCATTTTCATTTCCCAGCCGATCATGTCTGTTTCTTTCCCGTTGTGCAGATAGAAGCTTCCCATGGATTCAAAGTCAAAGAAACTGAAAACACCTTGCACAGATGTGTGGAATTCCTGCTTTTATATAGTTTTTTAGTGGCCCGAGTGTTTTAATTCACAAAAAAAGAATAACTGTCTCTTAAAAGAGAGGTCTACCTGGGGCTTGATAGTGGTAAACCTGCTGAGAGTTACTCTTCTATTTACATCTATTGTTAAGTGTGAATTTCTACAGAACTGAATAGAAATGTAATGTGAACCCAGGGTTCCTCCCAGGAACTAATCTTATTAGGAACAAATCTAAATATCTCTGTCTAGTAAATAGAACAGAATATAATAGTAGAAACAAATAAAGGTTGAGAAGAAATCTCTTGAAACATATCAATATGTTGTTGTTAAGTCGTTCAGTCGTGTTCGTCTCTTTGTGTACCTATGGATCACAGCACGCCAGGCACATCTATCATTCTGTCCTAGTCATGCTTATCCATAAAGGTGTTCTTAGCAAAGATACTGGAGTGGGTTGCCAGTTCCTTTTCCAGTGGACTTGAGATTTGTCTGACTTGCTTATCTTGGGTGACCCTACATGATGTAGCTCAAAGCTTCACTGAGATACACACAATCCTTCACCACAACAAGGTAGCAATCCAGGAAGGGATCAATATGTACCCGCCCCTAAAGGCAGGCCAGAATGAAAATCCCAGGCAAGTCTCCTCCACACAAAAGAAACTGCAGCCCCCAGATATATGCTTCAGTCATAAATGGCTAATGATCTCCCTAATCACAGCGAGCAAGGGGCCACATCTTGGTTACCCTGTATACCCTGTATACCCTATAAGCTTTTACATTCTGCATTATAAAGTTTCCAAATGTGTAAAGGCAACAAATGCCTCTAGTTTAAAAAAAAATAGCACTCTGTTAATTAAATTCATCAATATTCTTAATTTGGAAAAGTCCTATGGAGGATAGATAGTACACCAACCATTACATGTTTCCATTATAAAACATATTCTTTAAAGAACTATATTTAAAAATATGCTAATTAAATTGAGTAAAGGGGAGGCGGCTATCTGCACACTGGGAATGTGGCTATTGAAACTCCCTCCAGAGAAAGTAGCAGGCAGAATCAGATCAGAAAGAAATTGGAAGCCTACAGTAAAAGAATAATTTCATATCAAAGTTAAAGGGACACTGTAATCCAAAAATATCTATCCAGCATTTAAAAGATCACATTTGAAACATGACAAAGTTTTTGTATGAGAAATAGTCTATAGTATAGAAATGTTGGGCACTTCGGCCTTTGTTCTGTGGAGAACAGTGCTCCATCATCAGGGCACTGACAAATGCGTGCACCCACATCTGGGCGCCAGAAAAGCGTGCGCCCGACAACTGCGCGCCACCCTGCATTCTATCTGTGCGGGAGACTGCAGGTCAGAAGACATCAACTCTCCTCTTCTGCACCCCATCACCTGCACCCTACTGCACCGCATCTCCACACTCTGCCCCCTACACCCATCCTCTCTCTCTGTCCCCTGCACCCATCCTCTCCCACCCTCCCTCCTGCACCCCAACCCCTCCCTCTGTCTCCTCATCTCCTCTCTCCCCTGCACCCATCCTCTCCCGCTCTTCTGCACCCATCCTCTACCTCTCTCCTCACCCATCCCTTCTCTCCCCTGCACCCATCCTCTCCCGCTCTTCTGCACCCATCCTCTACCTCTCTCCTCACCCATCCCTTCTCTCCCCTGCACCCATCCTCTCCTGCTCTTCTGCACCCATCCTCTACCTCTCTCCTCACCCATCCCCTCTCTCCCCTACACCCATCCTCTCCTGCTCTTCTGCACCCATCCTCTCCTGCTCTTCTGCACCCATCCTCTACCTCTCTCCTCACCCATCCCCTCTCTCCCCTACACCCATCCTCTCCCGCTCTTCTGCACCCATCCTCTACCTCTCTCCTCGCACATCCTCTACCTCTCTCCTCAACCCATCCCCTCTCTCCCCTGCACCCATCCTCTCTTTCTGTCCCCTGCACCCATCCTCTACCTCTCTCCTCACCCATCCCCTCTCTCCCCTACACCCATCCTCTCCCGCTCTTCTGCACCCATCCTCTACCTCTCTCCTCGCACATCCTCTACCTCTCTCCTCAACCCATCCCCTCTCTCCCCTGCACCCATCCTCTCTCTGTCCCCTGCACCCATCCCCAATCTCTTTAGCCTGCACTCCACTCCCTATTTGCCCTTCTGCCTTCTAAACTGCAGTCGCAGTCTCTCTGGCAGATGAGATGCAGGGTGGCGCGTAGTTGTCAGGCGCGCTCTTTTCTGGGGCGCAGATGTGGGTGCGCACATTTGTTGGCGCGTTGATGATGTTGCGCTGTTCTCCAGCGCGCAAAGGACGTCCCACTGAAATGTTGCAATAGATATGAACAATGGGGATTGTTTTCTCCTCCTCTGTGTTGATGAGTTACAGGAAACAAAGTGTCAGTGAGCCTTATGGATGTATGAACTGCAACATATGGTGAAAGTAGTGTGTCCTTTCCTGTCCTGAGTGCAAAATATCTGAATCATGAGGATGTGTCTTTTATTTATTAGTGGGGAAGTAAGGAACCGGGCGAGGTTTAGCGCGCATTGTTCGATAACTGGAACTGATTAAAATTGGCACCACACTCCTTCCCCTTCAATGGCCCAGAAAAAGGCAGTTTGCAGCAATAGATGCAAGCATTGCGATTGTGAAATATAAACACCCCTCCACATACACAACTTTCACTAAGCATCATGGATGACCTCCAAAATCCAGCAGATATATAAAAAAAAATGTTCTAATTACAAATATATATATACTAGCGACTTGCCCGTCAAAAATGACGACAATAAAAACTGAAGCCTGGCAATGCTGTTTGCCACACAATGTAAGCCTCTTCCCCTCTACTTTACTGGCCTTGCAATGAGCCCCTTTGGAGCTCATTGCGAGTCTCTCCCTCTGTCTACTTCCTCCCTCGTGTCTTATTTCCCCCCTCCTCTCCCTCCCTTGTGTCTCCTTCCGCCTCGTCTACCTCCCTTGTATCTCCTGCCCCCCTGTGTTTTTACCTCCCTCTCCCTCCCGTGTCTCTAAACCCCTCCCCTGTGTCTCTTTCCCCCTTCTCCCTCCCATGCATCTCTTTCCCCCCCTGTGTCTGTTCCCCCCCTTCCTCGTGTCTCCATTTCCATCCCTTGTGTATCTTCCCCCCTGCACTCTCTCCCCTGTGTCTCTTCCCCCTCCTCTCACTCTCCTGTGTCTCTTCCCCCTCCTCTTTCTGTGTTCTGATATTTATCTGAATCCACAGGTCCTCCCATTCCTCATAGTTGTTTAGACCTTATAGTAACAAAGTCAAACTATCGTACCCAATGAAATAAAATAATACAATACATCACAATTAAAGACTATTTTTATTTATGTTAAATGTTGTAAAGACACACGTTATCAAGCCACGTTCTTCATAAAAACATACTATACATTTGCCACTTTAGTGGTCCATTCACATGTGATCCTAGTAGGAAATCAATACATATTTCAGTTATCAGTTCTATATCTCGTTTGAAGTTTATACTGCATGAGATTATATGCTGGTAAGATTCTGTACATTTATCATTGTCTCACCAGAATTTTAGATAATTAATCATGTTACACGTTGGAACCGAAATGTTGACACACTCCGTAAACGAAACTGATTTCAAAGAATCCGGTGAATGCGTGTGTTATCCTCTAAAGATATCAGTAGATTTTATTTTTTTTATCGTCAATCGGGCATCTGTTACAATAAATATGAGTGCATTCCGTACTATATATATATATATATATATATATATATATATATATATATATATATATATATATATATATATATATATATATACATACACATACATATACACCTCTAAACCAGAACAATTAA
Organism: Discoglossus pictus; assembly: GCA_027410445.1. Taxonomy (NCBI): domain Eukaryota; kingdom Metazoa; phylum Chordata; class Amphibia; order Anura; family Alytidae; genus Discoglossus; species Discoglossus pictus. The sequence continues at coordinate 149,611,303 of CM050164.1, read as the reverse complement.
CCCCATATCTTACAAATCATATTCCCGGCCACTTTCTGGAGGGGCCAGTGCACAGCTATAACTGAGGGATTTTCCTAATTGCTGCCAGCCCTTGCAATCTCCTGCAATCTCTGGCAGCGAACAAGATGAACGCTGGAGATATAAAGAATTTCTCTTCACAAAATTACCGTTTAAAAAAAAATTAAAACCTGGGTGTGAATATGTTGCAAAGATGTTGCAGCTGAACCTGTGGGACCACACATTAAACAGTCGTAAAATTTATTCTGGAACAAAGGGATGAGAAGTCCTTTGAACTAGACACTGCTATGCACGCCGGTGGCGCCATGTTCACTTGGGTGCAGGTGGGCTCCAGATGAAGACAGACCTCTGTGCAGTGTACCTTTATACCCTGATCACATACTGTGCAGGTAAACCAATTTGTGTGCATGTATGTAGCTAAGGTGCATGGAGATACCACTGTAAATGGGAGGACAGCAAATTAAAAAAAGGATGTTGTGTACATATGTGCATAAGCCTGTGTATATTATGTATGATTCTGTACATGGGTGTAGGAGCTAAAGAAATCACACAAATGCTTCTCTACACATAAACACACACATTTAAAAATCTGGGGGGGATACCACATATAATATAAAATATCACACAAATGCTTCTCTACACATAAACACACACATTTAAAAATCTGGGGGGGATTTGTCCCCCATGTCCCCCCAGTTCCTACAACCATGATTCTGTATGTATGTGTGCATGTGCGAGATGGGTACCAAGAGGTGTAATAATATGATGCAGCAAAAGTAAATACACATAGAAATAATGAATACATCTGACTTCCCTTCTCTATCTTCCACTTCCCGTTCCATCTCTTCCCATCTTAAGGGACCACCACTCTATTTCAAGGAAAAAGGCACTTGTTTATGACGTATGTAACAATCTAACAACATTAGCAGGTATGAAATCAATGAAAATAAAAACATTTTAAGTAAAATCTGATTTTTTGAAGATCTTCTTAATGAATAGAGGAATCCATTTTGTCTTTGTTACATAACTTCAGGGGAGCTGGATAGTAAGGGCGTATGTGGTATCTATCAATGCAGAGAAGGAGGGTTTTGGCGGGAGGGCAAAGGGAGAGGGTATGAGTCTGTGTTATATAATTGGATCTGATTGAACGTGACACTACATCCCTTACTTCTCACATGCACAGAATCAGACTGCTTGCATCAATAGATGCAAGCACAGCTCTCCACAAATGTAAATGCTCCTCTCCCACGCTCTACTTCCACAAGAGTACCATGGATGCCTCCACAATGCATAAAAAATTCTAATTAAGACTAGTTTAATTATTTTTTCTCAAAAGTATTCAAAAATATATAAATGTTTTCATTACACAGCTGTCCCTTTACCTCCATTCATTCCCAATCTCGCACTTCTCCTCTTCCGTGGCTCCAGTCTTTCATAGCCCCTATCTCTCTGTCTCTATTTCCATGTTTCTCCTGCATTACTGTATACCTCCCTACGTCTAACCCCCACTCCACCCACCTCCCCCCTACTCAACTCCCCTCTGTCTTTCATATTCTCTATCTCTCATTTTCTAATAAATCTCCTGGTCACCAAATTGTATCTGATCCCAAAGCTCCAGCTTTACTAGTTATAAATAATACAGAAACATTTTCACAGTTTTCTATATAATGTGTTGGTAGGATATGAGATTGTGTATTAAAATACAATAATCAATGACACAAGGCTACTCTAAGGTGATACATTTACCTGATATAAATAAATCCAGGGTCAACATAAACTATTGGCAGCAGACCGTTTCATGCCAAAAAATTGCCAGTTGACAAGAGGTCACCATTTGACGTCAGAGGAGAGGAGAATTCACTTTTACGAAATAAATGTGTTCTTCCCTCATTGGTCAGTGAGATTGTGGAACTCACTACCAAGGGAGGGTGTTGCTGCAAGTTCAATAGATAACTTTAAAAGGTGGTGGATATATTCTTAAATGAAATGGCATATATGGTTATGTTGGCTAACCAGAATAGACAGGGCGTTGACGCACGGAATAATATTACTGCCAGTTTTCTGTATTTGTTAACCGATGAAACAATCTGTTTAGTGTCAATGAGTTTTCTATCTTTACCTTCATGTGCATTATATTAACCTAACACATGGATCAAATGAGTTCAAAATATTTACTTTGAAGAACTTTTTTTTTTATAACGTAACTGCCATGTTACTATGTTGATATTAGAGTCTATAGAAAAAGGTAAACTATAAGGGCTGTGCCATGTACCTTCTAAACAAATGTCTATTTATAACTATTTCTCATAACTACATTTTGACAGTTCCTTTCTTTAGCATTGGCTAAAACATATGTTGTTCTGTCCTTCAGTCGTGTCCAACTCTTGGTGACCATATGGATGCAGCATGCCTGGCACATCTGCCCGTGTTTCTGGTTGTGCTCCATATGGTTTTCATGGCAAAGACCGCAATTTGTGGATAGCCATTTGTCTGAACTCTCTGCAATGACCTGCCCATCTTGGGTAACCCTAAATGGTATAGCTCACAGCTGCATTGAGGTACACAAGCTTATTCACCACGACAAGGTAGCAACCTAGAAGGGGAATGTTTCAATGCTATAGATCAATTATTTCTCATGCAAAATAAAACATTTTGTAATATTTCAAATGTGATATTTTAAATGTATGCCAGTGGACTACAGTGGCACTTTAATGTATGCTATTATCCAAAGCATGTCAGCTATCAATAATAATACGTATTTTTCGCCCTATAAGACGCACCGGCAGATAAGACGCACCTAGTTTTTAGAGGAGGAAAACAAGAAAAAAAAAAAATCTGAATCAAACACAAATACACTCAAACACAAATACACTTTACACACAGATACACACCTACATTACACACAAATATATATATATATATATATATATATATATATATATATATATATATACACATACATAAATATACATACACACATAAATATACATACACATACATACATATATACACACACATACATACACACATACATACACACACACATACATACATACACACACACATACATACATACATACACACACATACATACACACACACACACATACATACACACACACATACATACACACACACACACATACACATACATATCCATATACTGCAGCATTTGGGAGCCATTGACCCTCCCTGACCCTCCTGATCCTCCCTGACCCCCCTGATCCTCACCTTTATAGATACACATACATACATATACATACACACATAAATATACATACACATACATACATATATACACACACACATACATACACACACACACACATCCATCCATATACTGCAGCATTTGGGAGCCCTTGACCCTCCCTGACCCTCCTGATCCTCCCTGACCCCCCTGATCCCCCTGATCCTCACCTTCCTTCTGATCTCTGCCATCTTGATCTCACCCCAGCGCTTCCTACCAGCACTCCACGTGTACTGCAGCGTTGCGTGTGTGACGTCACTAGGACGCACCGGCCGACGCGATGCTGGTAGGAAGCGCTGGGGTGAGATCAAGAGGACAGAGGCAGTCTGAAAAGGTATATTCGCCGTATAAGACGCACCAACTTTCCTCCCCCAGTTTTGGGGAAGAAAAAGTGCGTCTTATACGGCGAAAAATACGGTAAGTGGTTTATTTTCTGTTATGTAAATGGCCCTTAATATATGCCGGCTGTTTATTGAGTCCTGCTCTGATGTTTGACATAGTTTAGCTCTTTCCTTATAAAGGTTGCAGACCCCTGGGCTTAGGAATTTGTACCTACATGCTGTAAGATGCTTCACTGATTTTCTACGTAATTGGTTCCTGTTATCTAACAACTAGATTTACACAAGAAACTAAAGCCAGGCTTACGTGACTACACTTGGGTGACTAAGTATATTCCCCACAATGATCTTCTTTAGGTTTTGCTAAATAATGTGTAACATACAGTTTAATGATGTTGCAATAACTTTCACTATAATCTGCCGATGTCATGCAGCATCTACATTTTTAAAATAAGCTAAAATAAGTTTTAACTGAATATTTCATATGCCAAAAATACCCACATCACTGTTCGAACCGGTAGCCCGTAAGTGGGGTCGCAAGTTAATTTGCTATTTAATTGGCGTCTTTTTGCGGGCTCCAAACAGGTTACGAGTTACGGCCTAGAAAAAAATGTGATTGTGCCTCCAGAAGTCTTTGATCTGTCACTTTCACAAGGCTAAAATCGCAAATCGCTGTTCAATTGCTCAATTTCCACAAGCCCGCAAATGTTTTCACACCCGTAAATGGTAAAAGAAGGAGAAAATCCTACAAGTGCTAGAGAGGACCCACAAGGGGGTTAAACACCTATTCGTAGCACTGTAATTACTACTGCACTGTAAATAACGGGGAAAGTGATGATAGATGTTAGAATTAATTACACAAGAGTCTCAAGCTCGGAAATCGGCAGGAAATTTAATTTATTTTTATGTTTCATTTTGGGGTTAAATCGATCTCGAGCATCAATGAGTTAATACATATCATACCCATATGAACTAGAACAGTATTGACATTCATTTTTATATTGCTTTATTTTGTGGATGTGCATATCGGACCCCCAAACCTAATTGAATGACGTGTAACCTCCATATCTCATTTTCTATTGGCTGATTTGAGATGGGAAGTTACAGGGTAATTTGCGGGCTTAAGCAATTGAATAGCATCGTAATCGGAGACAAACAGGAGCCTGCAACACACCCAAGGACTGACGTACGGCCGTCTGTGATCGAGTTGCCGGCTTGGAATTGAATGTGGCTCTCTGTTTCTATTGTCTAACGTGCAGATTTTTACTAGAGATCCGGTGGTGTGTTGAGATCCAGTGGTGTGTTGAGAAATAGACCCCCAAGGCCTAGGTCTAGGACCGCACATTTTCAAGGGGTAGCAGGCTGCCTGCAGATTCCAGTTGGATAGGGACAGTGACATTTTGTTGTCTGTAAGTGTACCTAGCACCTTCTGATATATATAAATTCTCATAAACCTATGATGTGGAATATGGCAAGGTGGATAGGAGGAGTAATAATAGAGGTGTGGGTACACATGGAGGCACATCAATCTGAAAGGGCCTAGGCCAGCATAAAACCTAAATACGCCCCTGTACAGACCAAATATGCTTTAATTGAGTTAATTTTTGGTGTCACTACAGTATATATTTCCCAAAATATTTTAATATTTCATAATTTCATAATTTCCCAAGTATTCAATTAATGTGATTTTAGTAACTAGATTTATACAACAAACCAAAACTCAGTTTTGAATGTCATGACCATATTTCCCACAACTCTTTTCTTTATCTCTTGTTAAAGAATACATAGGGATTTTATAAATGGCTGCCTCTGTCATCTAACACCTAAATTAGTACAATAAACCATAATATGTTTTAAATGCCTAAGAAATTCGTACCTATGTGCTATAATGGAAGTACAGTACTGTTTTTATAGTCTCCATGTTGGATGCCATATTTCCTACAAGACATTTCTTTACCTCTCGTTAATGAATTATCATTATTACTCTTTATTTATAAAATGCCAACATTTTCTGTAACTATTTACAAAGAATGTCTACATACTCAGTTTAATGATGTTACTCTGGCTTTCAAAGTAATCTATCCCTGTCATCTAATACCTAAATGTGTATAAAAAAATGTGTATGATGAACTAAAATACATTTTAACTGACTCCATATTGCCAAACATATTTGCATCAAAGTTTTTTTTTTTTTAAATAATGGCTAAGTAAGTAAGTAAGTACCGATATGCTGTAAGGATGTGTCAGTGATATATCAAATATTCAGTTTCTGTCATCTCATATGTAGATTTATGCTTTAAACCAAATACAATTTAAGTGACTCCATTTTGGATGTCCAACCATATATTTTCCATTCCCACCCACTGTGAGGATATTACAGTGATCTCTCAAGTAATCATTTGCTGTCATACAAGAGCCTTTAATAATGAGAGGATTATAAGCGGGCATGTTCCCCTGTCCTAGAGGTATGCCGTTTTCTCCAACAGCACATCAGTCAATGCCACCACAGCATCCTCCATCTTCCCATTCCAAGGCAGCCTGTAACCTATTGTCTTGTCTTGTTTAGTCTTGGGATTAGTGGGGCATCAATGGGAAGTAATGATTTCTACTTGTGGAAGGTAACATTTCTGTGGAGGGGAGATGACAGAAGGGCTTAGGCACAGTGTAAGATGAATGAGTGATTGAGTGTTACATAGGAATAGATTGTGATAGGTGAGCTCCTCATTAGGGTTATTAGCTAATCTGAGGGAGGAAGAGATAAGGAGCAACTATCTTGGTCTTTGTATATTTACAATGTTACTAAGTGGGTGCTTGGAAAGTAAATTCAAGTGAAAGTCCTCATCCATGGAACATTATAAACAACCCACAGAGGTGTCATTACCAAGTGTTTGAGTAGCGCCTAAGCTGTGTTAACGCATCACTTTGGCACATATTTACTAAGTTATTCCATAAAACAATGTTAAAATATTAAAAGCTAGTAGGATACTTGGCTGTGTAGAAACACATTTTCTGACAGATCAGAACTAGTTTGTTCATCTACTCTACCTGTGTTACCTACTACAGATGCCTGACTTCATAAGTAGGAAAGATTATAAGTTTGCGAGTTTTCAATCTTGTAAGATGCTTTGTGAAAAAGAAATATTTAAGTTTAAGCTCAAAGACAGATGCTCTCCATTCTTTTGCAATGTGTTAATATTGTATTTTGCCTTGTACTTAACCCATATATAGCACTATGGAATATGTTGGCGCGTGACAAATAAAGAATAATAATAATAGCCTTGTGTGTTTTAGGCATGTTTAATTCCTTTACCATGCTTGTCCTGTTCCACTTACAGTATCTAATACCCAATTCTATAAAGTAGTACAGTAGCACATTGTCCTAAAATTGTCCTCTCTCTAATTCAAAGCATGCCCTTTTTTCTTGCATTGCTCTTTTTCTGGAATATACTTTATATCATATCCTTATTTCATTCTCTTCCCTGTTTGCACCCCCCTGACCTAGAGAATAGAAGTGAGAGGGAAGTATCGTCCAGAACAACAGAAATGCAAGAAGAAGAGGTCATCTTTGAAGTAGTAAGGTAGATGATTTAGATGCATTGTCTGAAAGAACTACTTTACAGAAAGAGGGAGAGAGAGAGAGAGAGAGAGAGAGGGAGGGAGAGTGAGAAGGAGGGAGGGAGAGTGAGAAGGAGGGAGAGAAAGGGAGGGTGAGGAGAGAGAGAGAGGGAGGGAGGGAGAGACAGAGCACAGAGAGAGGGCACAGAGAGAGTGAGAGAGCTCAGAGAGTCAGCGCACAGAGAGATACAGCAAAGAGAGAGACAGAACAGACATTTAAACATAACATACAATACGGGCAAGTTACTAGTATCAATATAAAAGGTATAAAACATAATGTATTTGCAAGATAATTACCGTATTTGAATGTTTTCTGTACAAATCACCTGTATCTGCAAATATCAAGCATTTCTGAATATGAATTAATATTTTCCAGAATAAACACTTTCTGCAGTCAGTTCACTTGAAAAGGCTACATAAGTATCAGCCTTTAACATTTAAAACCTCATAATATCTGAGGTAATTGCAGTGATATAATAATGGAATAAGCATGTGACATAATTCACAGCTCAGTGTTTATTCCACAAACAAAAATTTACCTCAGCTAGGCCCAACAAACAATGCTCAGAATGTACCCTATGTGCACTCTTGTATGAAACCCATACATATTTATTTCTCCAGCAACAAAAGGGTTAGAAACTGTGAAAAACAAGTTGGTGTGTTTTTTTCTAGAGCACAGGGAATGTTGGTTTACGAAAAGTAAGAGCGTTTTCCCACCAAAGGCCTGGTGAGTGCCAAGGGCTGATGTTTGTTTGAACAGTGTGATGATGACACGCTGGATTTAATGTCTTCCTTTCTCAGTAAATACTTCTGGCTTGTGAAGTATGTAAACTCAGAGTGTTGTTGTGAAAAGTCTTCATGCAAAGGCTTAGCGAGAGCAAACGTACTCACAGCCCCTGTCAAGGCTCACCATTGAGGCCTAGCTGTGTGTCAGTACTGATAACCTTCACAGGGGTTGGCTCTCTGAGGCATGGAGGCCGATGGCAGACAGGGACCATTTGGGCAGCCTGTTTATTGCAACATAATTGTCTTAGTTACTCTAGTCTAATAGATAATAAAAAAAAAAACGTAAAGCCTTTTCCTGCATCCTTGCTATTGTTAGTGGGTGAATACTATTATCCAGCTATTACTTCATGCCCACTACCTTTAGTGTCACATCATTTCAGGGTGACTTGTATATCATGTATTATGCACAGATGGTGGTATTTTAATCATTTTAATAATAGTATACTGAAACATATAAAAGATAAATGAATAAAAGTAACCATTGTTTATTTAAAATGTATTAACAATCTGGTTGCTTGCTGTTTGTCACATTTTTCAAGTACCACCATGTTATTACAAGACAGTTTTGACATAACTACTAGCCTATAGAATAACCTTATTAGTTGCTTTATCTGACAAAACTACACACCTGTAAGACCATCTTGTTACAAGCCAGTCGTGACAGAACTACTGGCCTTTAGGGCAGTGCTGGGCAACCTATTTCAATGGAAGGGCTACATAGGCAGCCTGCAATAAATGCATTTATCCTTTTCGTGTACAGTTAGCAAATATTGTTAATTCGATCTGGGAGAGAGATAGACATGGAAGAAAGAGGAATAAATGTATAGAGCAAAAGAGAGTAAGTGCTGTTAAAAAAATACTCTTCTATATCAGAGAACAAGCTGGGGACTCCAAGTCAGTTATAGGTATGGCTTTTTTTTTGTTGTTGCATGACTTACAAGCTTCTGATGGTTTAATGGACCACAGTAGTGACCGAACTACATGAGCTCAGCAGGATCCATACAGCGCCCACCCCAACACTATACGTCACGTCATAAATAAATAAAAAATAAAAAAACATGACAACGTGTATGGGGTATCAACGTGACATCATTTATTAATTACTTTATACAACCTTAATTAACCAAATAAGGGGGAGTGGCCCGGCCAGCAGCAGCAACCTCCTGCCCATGGGCACGCGCCCATGGACCCACCTACTCCTTGTTAAACACGCCCATGAGGTAGGGAGGGGGCAAGCCCCTTTTTCCTTCACCACTGACACAGGCAACAAATACACAAAACATATAACTCATATACAACATATACCTTAATAAAACACTCAACATACAACAAATACTTAAAATCCCCTCTTACATTATTATTAATATTCCTTTTTTTAATGTATACAAAACAATGTTATCCAATTTTAACAATACAATGAAAAAAAACATCATGTTAAAAAAAACTGGGAGGGCAACCAGCACGATGCTTCGGCCGTGGAATGATAAGATGACGCCGCTGCACGCCAAACCTTGCCCAGACTCCTCCCCCCGTAGCCAAGCAACCAATCAGGGCGCTCCCAGGCTCTGCTATGTCATAAGACACTCCAGGCGATCCTGAAGGCCTGGGCCGTGATACGTATCCTCTATGAGCTAGATGTTTTTTACAATTCATATTCTATCATTATTTTTGTTAAAAGCAACATACGGTACTAAACTTCATATTAATTTTCAGCCTCAACTGCTGCTGCTATCCACCCAATATGAGATCAGTGGGGGAGGTGTTTTTGTTTACCAGAAAATGGCTAAATTATCAGGCATAAAGTTTACTGCCACCACAATTATCTCCTTTGTTTAGAGACTTGGGGGCCTCATTCTATTAAAGGCTGTAAAATGGCAGCAAAGCTGCAATTCCTTGCGGCCAGCTTACGGCCCTGCGTAGGGCTACGGCTACGCTGCTATTCAAATGGACAGCGTCACAATCAGCATTTCCCGCTTGCCCGTAAATCGTGTTTCAAGGCCGCAAAGCAGGAAAACTGTAAATGCAAATATAAATTCAAGACAGCACTGTAAAGCACTGTAAATTATAGGCAACATAATGGGGGACATGAGGATTAATAGCAATACCCTCTCAAGCTTGCACATTGCCCAAATTCGATATTTCATTTCAGGTTTATTTTCCATCCCAAATCCCGCGGGCTTCAATGACCTCGAAGCCAGTAAATCGTCGTTAAAACCCGTACAGGTTTGGAGGTTGTAGGCCGCAAACTCAAAGCATTGTAGAAGCAAATATATATTCAATCCAGGACTGTAAAGCACTGTAAGTGATGGGGAACACAATGGGGGACATGAGGATTAATAGCAAAACATTCTCAAGCTTGCACATCTCCAAATTATAATTTTTGATTTTAGGTTTAATTTCCGTCCAAAGTCCCACAGGCTTCAATGACCACCAAGCCCGTAGCTCGTTATTCAAGTCAGTGCGGGCTTGGAGGGTGATTGACCTCAAAGCCCGTGGGACTTGCATGATAGATAGAACACGAAGACTGAACATGAAATTACATTTCTTTATTTGCAGATTTGAGAGAAGGGGAATGTTGAGCTATTAATTCTAAGACCAAACATCACTTTCACTATTAATAAAAGTTCAGCATGGCTTTTCTATTTGCTTAATTAGTGCTAGGATTTGTAAGTAAGCCCTTTGCAAAATCTTCGTGGCCCAAGTAACCTGTGGGTCTATTTTACCCATTTACGGACTTGACGGAGGCTAATCCCCCAGCCATTGCGGCTCTGATATGCTTCAAGCCTGTGGGACTCAATTGAACATGAATTACAAAAAAAAAATGATTTGCAGATTTGAGTGTAGGGGGATGTTGTGCTATGAATTCTAACACCTCCAATCACTTTCACGTCTCATCAAAGTACAGGATGACTTTTTATGTGCTTAAAAAGGCTTTCCCTGCGGCAGGGGTGGCCGCAAGGGATAACAGGGAGCCGGCCGAAAGTCGTCGGGAGCCCTTGGCCGCAAGGGAATAGAATAGGGAAGTAGCTTGCGGCCATCCCTTGCGGCCACGCATCTCCTACGGCCCTTAATAGAATGAGGCCTTTAGGCCCCCATTTTAATTGGCCAAATTGTAATTACTGGAGCCCGTAAAAGTTACCGATATTTAAGTGGCCTCTTCTAGCTACCCGCAATCGATTTGCGAGTTACAGGCTCAAAAGCACTGCGGTTGTCAAAATTGTACCTCCGTCCTATCTACTTCTTTTATGTTTCAAGCCAGTTCAAGCACATTGTTACCAGTGCTAAAAACGCAAAATCCGTATTCAATTACAACAATTCAACAAGTTAGCAATTGCCTTCAAACCCGTACATGGCAAATGTTTCAAAAATGTCTACGGGTACTAGATAGGCCTTGCAAGTGGGTTAAACATCTGTTCGTAACACTGCAAAAGCAAATATAAACACATTACTGTACTACTTTAAAATACTGGGAAAGCAATGAAAGGCATTAGAATTAATTGCATAACAGTCTCAGGTTTTATTTCTGTGTTATATTGATCCCAGGAATCAAGGAATTTATACATATCAGGCCACCCACATGGAATAGAACAGATGATGATTTATTGATTTCTACATTGTTGGATTATGAGTAGGATCGAATATCGGACTTCTTAACACTAACTGTTGCAAATTTCGAACCCGCAGACATACAGGCAGTATAAAGGTATTTACGGGCCTGGAAATTAATGGGGGCCTTATTGTACTAGAGGTCTCCCTTAGCAACAAACTTTTGCTGTTGCGGCAGCCTAAATCTGATTTTTAAAAAAAATTATATTATCCTATCTGATTGTTTGTAAAATACTTTAGACCTGTCTATCAGCACAAAAGCCCCCACACTCCCTTTAATGACATTATCAGGGAGAAGACAAACCTTTATACATGTTTCTGATATTGAATATTGCTTTTATTGCATTGGTCATTTAAGCATCCCACCCAGTCTCAGATATGTATCTATTTAAATCTCCCAAAACCATATAAAGATTTCAAACTGTAACCACTCCATGTAAGTATTTTCATACATCTATTTGTTATAATCTCCTTATTCTGCAAAAAACCCATTTCAGAGATGTACAGTATTCTTGATGATCTGGAGCCATTGTGTATGTAGATAAGTACATACCATAGGGTTTGATCTGCTTATTTAGCAACTGATTTACGATAAAATCATTACATCAAGAAAACAAATTCAATGTAACCTTTAAAACTTAACTTTGACCTTTAGTGTTCCAGGGTCTAGTGGAGTTACTGCTCTAGTGGAGCTACTGCTACCCAGTTGTTGTTAAGTCGTTCAGTCGTGTCTACAACACAATAGGCGCATCTTGTTCTTATACATAAGGTTTTCATGACAACAATACTGAAGTTGGTTGCCGGTTCCTTCTCTAGTGGATCATGATTTGTCTGACCTCTCTGCCCATCTTGGGTGACCCTACATGGTATAGCTCACAGCTTCATTGAAGTACACAAGCCCCTTCACCACAATTAGGTAGCAATCCAGAATCCAGCCCTATTTTCGCTAGACCGGTGTAGCTTTGCCTACAGAGATGGAGGCAGGAAAAGATTCCTTCAAGGACAGCCCGCTCAGCAACACCTCACCCTCTCACTGGACACCTGATATAGGGTGGAAAGAAGAAGATCTCAAACACAAAAGTTTAGATTCAAGTTTTCAAAGCTACAGTGATTATCTTTTTCAATTATTGATTTTCCTGCTATTCAGTTACTAAATAAAATAATAACGTATTTTTGAGCATTGCAGTGATTCTGTAAGAGGTAAACACTAGTGTTGAATGTATTTTCTGGGGTAAGATTGATACCCAGTGGTTGCCCACCAATGTGTATCTTTTAAATAAAGTCCTCACTTTACTGTCTAACCTTTGCAAGGACTGGAGTGAATATGGGTTTGATTATATATTTAATAAATCATATGCACATTTTTTATCACTTATAATTCACAAGCAGGAGACAGATGTTGCTATTTTAATAGGTGAACATAGCACAGGGAGGGCGCACAAGTTAAAAAGAGAGTAGAAAGAGATGAGAGGCTAATAATAGGAATTTAGAGAGAGAAAGAGCGATTGCAAGATAAATAAAGTCAGTAAAGCTGTGTTTTTATTGGAATTCAATAGAGAAGCATTAAAAATATAGGGAAAGTAGGGGTTAAGGGATCACTGTGGTCACATTTTTCTGTTTATTGTTCTTTTGTTAACTATACACAAATACACAAAGCAAACAACTAAACACAACCTTTATATGCAATTATTGTTTACTGGGTGACTTTGTTTTGCTTTCTTCCCGTTACTCAATGAACTTCTGTTTTGTACTGCTGTGAGTTCTGGCAGATGTAACTGCCACTTTCCCATAAATGCACTTCCTGTGTATTCAAAGTCTCCTCCCACCTCAGGAAGTTGAGCTGCTGACGAAAAAATGGTAAATTCCTAAGCAGCATAATTGTATGCAAAAGATAATAATTAGAGGCTTAGATTGCAAGTTTGCGAGTTTTCAATCTTGTGTCAGTGCCTTGGAAACAAGCTCTATGTACATTTGATTTTATGCTCAAAAACAGGGCCCTCCATTCCTTTACAAGGTGTTTAATTTGTTTTCTGCTATGTACTCAACCCCTGTACAGCGCTACAGAATATGTTGGCGCGATATAAATAAAGATAATAATAATAATAATAATAATAATAGAGGCTGTATTTTATATTCTAAAAACATGTTGCATATTTTTAAGTTTAGTTCTTTAAAATAGTACATTTTCAAACTATAACCATAGTTGCCCTTTGAAAGATCAGGATGTGGGGCAACGACTAGTTAGAGCCTGCAGGTTGTGGCCTCAGAGGGTGAAAGGGGTTACGAGTTGTTGGAGAGTTAGGAGGCATGGAAAAAGGAGAATCCAAAGAGTGTTAATAGAGATAGATGGGGCAAATTAAACAAGATACATTGGGGGCAGGGATTATAGAGAGAAATAATATTAATTGTTGAAATAGACAGACAATATGGGCATTCAGTCTTGTGAGCAGGATCACAAACTTTCTTTGGGAGAAGGGGATTAAACTTGATACAAAGATGGATATGTGGGCTTTTTTGTCCATGTAACTATTTGGGTAATTTCAGCATCCTCATCATTAGCTTGTACAAATCTGTCCTAATGTGGTTATAATTAACATGAAATGCATATTTAAGTTTCCTGCGTTATGCATGTATCTGATAGAAGAGAAACAGTAGTGCATGAAAAAAAAATTACATGAATAAAATACCAAAATAAAAATTAACAACCTCACCCTGATGTTTACTAAATCTCTTGAGCTTGCAAGCAGTTGCTTTTCTTAGTTGACACCCCTGGATATCTCTGCTAAAAATAGTATAACATTCCTAATTCCTTTGGCCAATCACAGGCAGCTAATACATTTTAATATATTGTAACAATTAGTGATGGTAGTTTGTGCAGAAAGGAATCATGGGATGTGTAGTCCCCCTGTAAAAGGAAGCAGGAAGAGCCAGATACTAATCTGTATATCTCTGCATTACGCTGTTGCTGGCTTGAAGGTTAGTAAAGGGTTAACATCCATACCCAAATGCAGTGTTTCTATTGGGAGGTACACTGTTCCTATGTAAGCAGCTCTGGGGGTGTGGAAAACAAATTTTATTTTTAAATAAAATAGATCTGTATGTGTATAGAATGACTCAATGTAATGTGTGTGTCTGAGATAAGCAGCATGTGTTAGATTAGAGAAAGGTGAGAACAGGGAAACTTAGATATACCTTTACATTATCTCTATAATGTAGAGATAAACTTTATATCATTTGTTGTTATAAAACAGAAATATATGACTTTCACTTTCTGGACAAATAAAAAAGTTATAGACACATGAAGTCACTGATCAGAGTAAGTAAAGATGAATACATAAAACACAAATGATAAAACTTACCATGGCAACACTTCTCTAAGACATTCATTTTTGCCTGATCACTATAATCAAATTATTTCTCCATCGTCATTTAAATAAATAAACTTGCTTCTGTCTCGGTAGTGGGTGTCTTCATAAATTTATGAACTTTAAATGATTTCATTTAAGAGCAGTTTTAGATGGCACATTCTCATTGTATAGATATACGCATCCTTTGCATGCAAAGCCTCCTCCTATCTCAGGAAGTTGATTATCTGGTATTCCACAGTAGCATATAAAAGGTAAAGAATTGCAACTAGTAGCCCCTTAACATTTGTACCCCTCTGCACTTTATCACACATTCGGTGTGTCTCCTACACCAGAGCTGTTGGTATATATAACCTTGACGCCAGAATACAACAGAATGCTTTATATTTGTTGGCACGTATCCTGCTTCAGTATTTTTTCTTACAAAAGCTTACAACAATATATTTCCTGTGCTATTTCATTGCAGAGACGAGTTGAAGGTTAATTACAATGTGCCATGTGCTACCAGTGATATATATGAGATTAGATAGAGCAGCTTGCCAACATCTACAGTTTCGATGCTGGAATCCTTAACACTGCAATATAAAGCCGCTTGTTGAGAGCTATAATATACAGCGCTGACAGTCTACACCAAATGTTGTTTAATGGACCACTGTATGATAAAAAAATATACATATGTTTGAAAAATGTGAGTTTTACTTAGAGCAGAATTACAGAGGGAAAGTCATAACACTAGTTTTTAAATGGAAAAAAATGTGATGCCTCCACTGGCCCTAGAGGCATCCATGATACTTTTGTGAAGTTTGTTTGTGTGAGAGGGACATTTATAGGATGCAAACTGACTGCTTCTGAGCATGTACATGGGAACGGGTAAGTATCAAATGCCAAATAAAACAAGTTCCGTCCTCCTTCCTTTCTACCACATCCATCCCACCACTATTCAGCGGATACAAATTACCCTCAGGCTCAAAGCTATCAGTAAATACTCGAGTCAGACAAGATGGAAGTATTCCACATGCAAACACAAGTTTCAAAAATGTACATTTTCTATAAAATTGTTGTTAGTTTGTTATCCACTTACTAAACATATTTCCTAATTTACAGATACTTTAGACATTAAAATAACTGACACCAGCTCATGCCAGCTAGTGCTAGCACATTATTTATGATCTTCTAGCTAATAAGATGTTGAGAGACCACTATAGTGTTCATACAATAGAGATTAATGAATTAATTTATTTTTTAGTAAGTGATTGACAATAATATCAGCTTTAGTAGAAAAAAAAATTGCTGTAATTTTAAAAACTTACATTTTAACATTAGTATTTCAAGGTCTTCACTCACTTATTAAGTTTTGCGGGGGTGGGAGAGGATCTGCCCGGGAGCATTTATCTGCCTCCTTCCCTGCATGCAATCTGTATAAGGGAAAATAAGGGTCCGAAGTAAACAATATATTTAATAAGTGTCACCACACTATCATCCATTTGATGACTATAATTTAGTGATTAGTGAAACATTGTATTCGTAGTGCCTTGATATAAGAGGAAATAATATTTAATGTCAGACATAAAGGCAAATAAAGTTCCATCATTTTTATATAAATGCTTAAACATGTTTGATTGTGCGATTTCATATTTAAAAATGTTAAGGGAAACTTGTCCTTTGAGCACCTGTAGGCACTTTAAATATAGGCATAAGTAGATGTTTTTCTGTCGGCACGTGTACTCTCCTTTGAAATGTTCTGTCTTCAACGGTGTCAGAATAGAAAATGGAGAAGAGTACCTGAGGTCCAAGCACCTCTTCCACTGAAAGAGTTAACCAATCCCCCTGTTTTATAGCTTACATCTCTTGCACCGATTTGGTGAAATGGAGGTGCCTTCCAGTAAAGTATAGATTGGAGGCTCTCAGATAACATGAAGTCTTGATGTCTACGAGCCTGTTGTGCACTTGGCTTGCATTATGAAGCAAGCAGCTGGTTTGAATTTTTGAGCGGTGGTAGGTAAGGCCCCCACCGAGAGACCCAAATCAATCATAACTGTTTTAGTGAAAACATTCAGACGGCTGGATGACTGACCCTCCCACCCGAACCCTGCAGGTCTCTTCCATGTGCAAATTGGAGAATGAGAGCTTAACACGTCTTTCAGTCTGATGAAACGTCCAATTATGGCACCCATCAAGCTAACTATCCACACTCCTACTGCTGTATATAAAGTTAAATAAAAGCAAATCTAGGAATCAAGTGATATGTTTTGTAGTATGCTCCAGTGTACAATATATGATTTAATTATTGTCCATAAACGGCATGCAGTTATGTTTTATAAGCGTACATATCAATGAAAATTCGGGATGCGCTTAATACAGGATATAAGTATATGGTGCAAGTCTACAAGGCAATGCATGATATGGCATGTCACCCAATCCCAGTTTGTGACATCACTCTAGGTGCAGCCAATCTTTTCTCACTTTTTTTCTCAACAGGATAGGCTAGGACTCAATGAAATGGGTAGCTAATGAATGTAAGAATGTGTTATCAGGAACTACTAGTTTTATCAGTAAGCACAATAGGCAGCTGCCTAGGGCATTGCATCCACAAGTGTGCCTGTCTGCTGATACAGAGTTAGAAAATGGACATAGCTCACTGGAGCTAGAGTATACTATACCAAAAATGTGCAGCTGCTCTAATCAAATGTGCCTTATACCACAATATAATCTTAAAAAACTCAAACATTAGAGTTGAGCTACTTGATAATAGAATTGAGTCAGTGCTAAATCATCAATGCCTAATATATAAAAAATAAGTGTACAATGTGTGTCAATGTAACTCATAGCAAAATTAAAGTCTTATATAAACATTGGCTGCTTCAGGGTTATAATCTCCAAAACCTATTAATCATACATATCTAATGATAAAAAAAACATATCAAAATATTTTTGTATACCCAATACTGTTTATAAATGTGATATTAATAACCCATTGTGCAATCTTCAAAAAAAGCAAGAAAAGCCTTAATATAATAATCAAAGCAATAAATAACAAGTAATAATGTCCGTATAATAAGTTATATACCCAATGTGTTCCTTGTGACAACTGACCATTTTTAAGATGCAAAAACATGGAAAAAGAAGAAGAAACCATAACAAACAACATGTAAGTGTAGATGATTTTACAATGTGTACTGGAAAATAAAACATATGCCATTCAACTCATATCTAGGCATGCACTCGAAACAACAGCACAGTGAAAGAGACTGCATCCATTGTAGGCAAGGTGCCAGCTTCTCCCCCAGGTCTAATGTTCAATCAAGTGTCTTGGTTTTCGAAAGTTGACTCCAACCACTGTAGCCTAGTGTTTCTCACAAGGAAAACAATGGCATCTCCTCCTACTTAGGTCTTTCACCCCTAAAGGAAAAAAAGTTCTAAAGGTCTAAACAGTCCTGTAATCTTTGCGTTATATGAAGACCAAAAATTAACTGGGTGAATAAATGGACTGGCTCATAACTTATTTAATAAACTACTTCCAACGTGATGCGTCTATATTCAAGGTGGTTCATCTAAAGACAAGCCTATAAATCTACTAAGTGGTTAAAACAGCCACCCTCCTAACATAAATCTTCAGTTATTGTCTTAAAAGTATAAACTCTTAAACAAGATACCATCAAATACAAGATAATATGTAAAATATAATATATAATAATTAATAAATCTAATAATACATATTCAATACAAAATGCTAAATATACATGAATTAAACCACATGATATTTTATGGTATTGTAAAAAAAAATGAAATCCCACCATGATTACGGAGCTACAGCAGGTGCAACCGGTGCAAGGCACTGAGGCCCCTGGCCTCTGAGGGGACCCTGTGCACCTCCTGCGGTTCCCCTGTGGCCCTCGTGAGTACTCTGTAGCCCCTCTGTGGCCCCTGCAGGTCCTCTGTGGCACCATGGGTCCCCTAATGTGGCACCAGCGTGTCCTCTGAGGTTCCTGTAGTGCTCAGGGTCCCCTGTGGCCCCCAGGCCCCTTATGGCCTCTGCGTTCCTTCCATGGGTCCCCTGCATCCCCCCACAGGCCCCAGCCACCCCCCCCCATGCCGCCAACAGGCCATGTGGTCCATGGGGATCCACTGTGGCCCCTGTGGGTCTTCTATGGCCTCCACAGATCAATGTTGCCCTGTGTGTCCTTTGTGACCCCAGGGTCTCCTGTGGCCTCCATGGGTCATCTGACGTCCCTGTTGCCCCTGTGGACCATCCGTGGGTCCCCTGTGGCCTCTTATGGTCCACTGTGGACCTCACAGGCCTCTGTGCCCCACTGTGCCTCCCCATGGCCCCCCTGTAATCCCCCTCAGCATCCTGTGGCCCCTTGCAGACCTATCCGGCCTCCCTCAGTCCCCTGTGTTCCCCATCAGCCTCCTGTGGCCCCTTGCAAACCTCTACGGCTTCCCTCAGCCCACTGTGGCCCCCTGAGGCCTCCCTCAGACCCCTGCAGACCTCGGCGGCCTCTTCTGCCTTTTGTGGCCCCCTCGGTCATTAATGGCCCCTGTGGCCCCCGCTTACCTCTATGGCTTCCCTTTGGCATTTTGTGGCCCCATCAGTCCTTGCAGACCCCTGTGGCCCCCCACGAACCCCTGCAGCCCCTTTTGGACCTCTGTGGCCCCCCTCGACCATCTGGCCTGCTGTGGCCCCTACTCCTCCATGGAAGTGGAGTGCAGCATCGGGCAGGTAAGAAAGTATTGATACAGGTGTGTGTGTGTGTATATATATATATATATATATATATATATATACAGTATATCACAAAAGTGAGTACACCTCTGACATTTTTGTACATATTATATTATATATTTTCATGTTACAACACTGAATAAACGACACTCTGCTAAAATGTAAATTAGTAAGTGTACAGCCTGTATAACAGTGTAAATTTGCTGTCCCCTCAAAATAACTCAACACACAGCCATTAATGTATAAACCGTTGGCAACAAAAGTGAGTACACCCCTAAGTGGAAATGTCCAAATTGGGCCCAAAGTGTCAATATTTTGTGTGGCCACCATTATTTTCCAGCATTGCCTTAACCCTCATGGGCATGGAGTTTACCAGAGCTTCACAGGTTCCCACTAGAGTCCTCTTCCACTCCTACATGATGACATCACCGAGATGGTGGATGTTAGAGAGCTTGCACTCCCCCACCTTCTGTTTGAGGATGCCCCACAGATGCTCAATAGGGTTTAGGTCTGGTGACATGCTTGGCCAGTCCATCACCTTTACCTTCAGCTTCTTTAGCAAGGCAGTGGTCGTCTTAATATGCACCAACTCCATCAAATTAATTTCTTTCGTTTGATTGATAAAGGTCCTATGCTAATCGCATACATAGGTTTGCAAAATGGCTCTCCCTTAACTGTGGGAGCTTTTTTTTTTGCGCTAGTTACTTAATTATTACAATCCATCTCTCCCCAAAGCCTGTTCCCTTGGACTAACATATGCACACAGCCAGCTGCAAGAGACAATGAGCCTTCAGCTCAATATTATTCTTAGCAGTGCTACACAACACTACACTAGCCCTACATAAACCCCCTCCCCATATCTATCTATATAAACCCCTTCCGTGGCAGGGAAGGGGTTAATAAATTAAATTCATAGGTAGACCCCCACTGCAACTAAATGTTGACCCTGTGACACTGCGGTCCTTAAAGGAATAGTATACCCAGTTGGCAGCATAGTCCGCATAATCACATGAGCCTATAAGGTTGAAAGCCCCTGCCATTATTCTTATTTATACCTAGTGGGCACTGCAAGACAATCCCTCTGTAGTTTAACAGAGCAAGATTTGTGGGGTGTTGTGAGGTCACTACTCAGTGGTGTAATACAGTAACAAGCAGCAAGATCATCATTCTGCAGTTTAAAACCTTACCACGACTTTACAGTTTAGGCCTTTGTGCCAATAGGCAGCATTTTATATGGTTAGGGCATGTGTGCACCAAGTGTACACCTCCAAACATTTAAATGTCCAGAGTGGGACACTAATATTTGTAACAAAACTATGCTTTTATGTAGTATTACCATCAATCTGTACAATATGTAAATTAAGTTTTAAAGATATACACAATAAAAAATATGGGCACAATGCCCCATACAGACAAAAATTACATAGAACTGATAGCCCAGGAATCTATTGTTCTCCTAGACTGAGAGAGAACATGAAGAACCATAGAAAGTGGAACTTTCCATCATAATTGGGACATTTAGAAGGGGGACAGGGGGATTTTGCCTGAAATGATTGACTATCCAGTCATTTATTTCATGTTCTAAAACAGCCTTCAGTGTTGCAATGAATAACTCAGTCTGTTATGGCAAACCACTTCGGTTTTGTTTCCTTTATGTTTTCTATTAGTGTGTTCTGTGATTACTCAAGAGTTTTAATAACTGCTTGTACAGAGCATGACATAACATTAACCCAACCAAGCAATACATTTTCCTCCAGACCCAATGGAAATCCTACTTGGCTCCATCATTCAGTAACATGTGAACTTTTCCTCCCTTAGTCAGGTGTTTTTGGTCTACTTGACAACATTTATACAGCTCAAGTCACCTTAAATTCCCATTTTGCTTGCGGTGCCAATCAAAATACAGAGACTTCAAACTGGGTGTTAGTACTGGGAGTTTTATTTTAGCTCACAGACATTGTCTCCAGATTATTATCTAGTTACAGAAAGCACGCAGCTTGTACAACTCTGTCAGATGCTTTGTTTTAACAGCCTGGAAAATGATATATATGTATTTATTTAGATTTCAGCCTGTATTACGTAGGAGATACCATTAAATGAGGTGACAAAGGAGTTCATGTCAGTGCAAATCTGAGGAATGGATACAAAAAAGGTAAAGGATCGTTAATGGGACACAGCAGAGGTTCCAAATATTGTATACTTTAAAAATATAGGTTATATAGTTAACACGTACTGGATTTTTATTTAAAAAATACATTTTCTTACAGTGCACATACATTAAAGCTTACAATTATCCTACTCTCTGGGGTCTGAGTATGGCAAGTCTCCATATACGCGTGATTGTTGATTTCTCTCTATATATAGGCACAGGCTTGTGTGTGATGCTCAACCAAATTGTTTAGACCTAGTTTTAGCGAGTGCCTCTGGATTCATCATTCAGACTGGCTAAAATCAGATGACCCAGATGTTTTTGGCAAACTAGAATAGGCTTTTATAATTGAGTTGGTTAGACCATATAGGCCAACTGGGCAGTTAGTATTGGGCAGTCAAACAACCACATCTCATTGCCCCATAGCATACTACCATAACATACTATAATACATTTTCTGTCCCTGGTCATATGCCCTGATCCACAGGTTGCTTACACCAACAAATCTTGGAGCCCTGTACAAATGTAATAACCAGGGACCCAATAACCTGACACACACTCATTTTTCCCATCTACCATAGCCAGACGTCACATTAACTGCACATATGGTAGTGAAAAATCTTAATTTATTTTCCTAATTCAATTAGTATATTTCATACAGTGGCAGATCTAGTGAATGGAGGCCCTAATTTTTTTTGTTGGCAGCCCCATGAGGACGCTAGAAGATTGCAGCTGGTGGTAGGTATGAACAGAATGGCTAATATTAGGCAGGTCTCAGGGGGCCACTACACAAAACATACATTTCAGTACAAGAACAAATGAAAACAACAGCACTGATTTGGCTGTTGAGCTTCAAAACTGGGTATTTTAGGTATAAATTACATGAAAAGGTCCACTCTCCTAATGATTCATGCCATTCATTATGCAGTAACCGGGGGGGGGGGGGGGGAGGGGGGGAGATAAGCCACAAATGCATACTCAGGGCCTCATTTAAATGCGATTTGGCCGATTGAATATGGCAAGGTCTTCACTAACTAAAAACTGCTATGTGCTTATATAGGGCCCTATTCAATTGGCCAAAGCGCATTTGAATGAGGCCCTCAGCCAGAGACTTTTAAGTCTAAAAATGTGTATTATTCTATACCAATTGGGCATGTGGTTTATCACCACCACTGATAGGGATAATTACTGTATATACTCGAGTATAACTTAGTGATCCGAGTAAAAGCCAAGGGAAATGTGCTGCCCTCTGTGTCCCTTTCTTGTGTCCCCCCCTCTCTCCCCTATGTCTCTTCTCCCCTCTCCCTCCCCTGCGTCTCTCTCCCCTCCCTCCCCTGTGTCTCTTCCCCCTCCCTTCACTGTGTCTCTTTCCCCCCTCTCCCTCATGTCTCTTTCCCTCCCTTATCATTCTCCTCATCCTCCCTCCTCAACACCCCTCCTCAACAGCCCTCCTCAACCTTTCTCCTCAACCCCCCTCTTCATCCTCCCTCCTCACGAAGGAAGAGGGTGGGAAAGAGACATAGGAGAGGGAGAGGTGGAAGAGACACAGGGGTGGAGAGACACGGGGGAAAAGAGACACAGGGTGACTCGAGTATAAGCTGAGCGGGCCCTTTTCAGCCTTAAAAAAGGGCTGAAAACTCGGCTTATACTCAAGTATATATGGTAATCATGTGACATAAAATTATAGGTTGAGCCTTTTTATATAAATTATGCTTAAAATACTTACAGCCTTATTAAATTGTCAATTGAATAGGGCTCTACTTAAGCACATAGCATTTTTTTTTTTTACAGAAGTTTTTAATTAGTGAAGACCTTGCTTTTGGAAAGAAGTTCACTAACTAAAAAATTCTGTAAAAAAAATCCTATGTGCTTAAATAGAGCCCTATTCAATTGGCGAATTGCAATTTAATAAGGCTGTATATATTTCAGCGACAAACCCAAATCTCACTTTATGTTCTGCAAACTGATCAAATGTAGTAATCAAAAAATATAATTTACAGCTATTGTAAAAAAAAATATGGATAAAATCTCTATACAAACATAAATGTAGTAATCAAAAAATATAATTTACAGCTATTGTAAAAAAAAATATGGATAAAATCTCCATACAAACATAAATAAAAAAATATTGGCCAACCTGAGATGCAGTCATTGCCCTGTTAGTGAGTAAAAGATTTTCTGTAAAAAAAAATAAAAAGCTTATTGAAATAAACTCACTCCATTCCGAATCTCACTTGCTCAGGTCATTAAGGCTGTTATTGGTTATAGCGTTTGCTTTGGGAATGTATATATTATCACAAATAAGCCGGGTTTACTATTGTTTAGAAAAAACACAGTAAAATCTCGTTAACGATGTCTTTTTACGAGCTGTGAATATGAGCGCTCAGACAGAAGGCCTGATTGTTATTGCATTGCTCCATATAGAGTGAAAGTGATGCCCCCTTAGCACAGTATAAAGGGTCCTGTTCAGCCGATGGGAAGTTTGTTTTTGGATGTGCTTATCCTATGAAGGAGGGGGCGACAGGGGGCGAGAGGGCACGTGCTGTCACTCTGCAGACTCCAGGTGGCCTTGGTAAGTAGAGAGGGGATCAGTACATGACAAGTTTGGACTAAGAGGCAAGTTGATTAGCTGAGAGCTGAAAGCAGACAGCTTCTCTGCTGATAGCGTGAGCTGTTTATACGAAATCCCGTGGGAGCCAAGAAATGACACCGCTTCCTTGGCCTTGCTTCTGAGTGGACTGGAAATAAAGCAGCAACAGATGAACAAATACCCAAACATGAGATTGTACATCCTTCAAGAAGTTTTAGATACTGTTTTCACAAATAAATAGTAAAAATTGCACCACTGTGGTCAAAAAATAATTAAGCACAAGATTTACATTTTTTTTACTCAATTTTCACTACTCAGACTGGTTATTTTGGCTACTTTCTTTCAGTATGAGCTGCTGTTTCCCCACTCAGCATATAGAAACCTCCTCTCTTCTGCTCCCGCTTCAGGTTGATAGTTTGGGAGAAACCAAAATGGTAGATTCCAATGCAGAGTAATTACATGTAAAAGGTAATTAATTATAGATTATATTTGTTTTCACATTAACAACATGTATCTATTTTCAAGTGTAGTTCTTCAAAAGAGTACATTTTAAATATAGTGGTCCTTTAAGAAAAGTTATAAATATATAACAATAATAATACAGGAGTTCCCAGGTTACAGACAACCCAACTTACAAATGACTGCTACTTAAGCAACTTATTATTACAGTACAGGGGTGTTATGATTATTACACTGTATTATTTTTACCACATATGAGCCATTATAATATTTTTTGTATTATTATTATTATTATTATTATTAATGTTGTGGAGAAATACAAATATCCATACATTATTAAGTATATATATATATATATATATATATTATAGCATTCATCACTTTTGTAGTACCCTTAGTATTTTGCTAAATATAAGCTCTGAAACAGTTAATTATTTCTTTCCATAAATCAGCAATTTTTATTAGGCGACAATAACCCCTCTAATCCACTACAATAGTCAAGGCTAAGCTAACACTCAAGGCTAGAACTAATTGTTTACTGCTCATGGACTATAATAATAAGGTGATCTGCGCAATGAGAGCATGCTTTTGGTGCATGCTAATGCGTGTCCGATTATTAATTGGCTTACTAATATAAATAATCGTTTATTGGCTTAGAAATAGGTGTTGGTGGACTGTATAATTTTCTAGAGGCTAGTAATGGAATATACCATTTCCTATATGTAAGACCACTATAAAAATATATGATGTTTATGTAATTGTTGTCAGCAGCAGACATTGTGAATGCTATTCTGGTGCTGATCCACGCATGTTCAAATAAAGTGAAGAAAATCAGAGGCCTCTGTGTCTTGGTATCATGACTGGGTTTTGGAGTAGAATGTTGGTTTGTGGATATGTTTTTCTTCTACATATTTATTTATTCCATACTAGAAGTGGGCAACTGAGTAGGAAAGACAACTTTAATGGATATCTGTAATGTCCTAAACACAAGAACTAGATGGTTTAGTTAGTCATTAATTATTAATAACATTCTTGTTCAATTATTTACAAAGAGCAATATTCCATACTAAACTTACTTTCAAAGACCAAAATCAGCTGCTGCTTGTCTCCACCCACTATAAGGTCAATGGGGAGGCAGCTTTGTCTAGCAAACAGTGCAAACTATTCAAGCACAAAGTTATAGCAGCACAGTGATCTTCATTGGCTGGAGAATTGTTGTGTTAAAGTGATGTCCCTTAGCAACAAGCTGTTGCTGTGGCTGCAGCCTATGAAGCATTGTTTGGCATCTTATCTAATCAGATCGTTCTTAAAGCTTTTTAGACCTGTCACACAGCCAAAAAAACCACACACATTTTGATGACTTTATTAGGGTGGGAACAAACACTCAACTGGAGGTAGATACTTTAATATTTGAAAGTTAACTTAATATTAATTTTTGCTAATATAAATAATTAAAAGATGGATGAGAAGCTGAAATTTTCTTAAAAGTATTTCCTATTTTTTTTAAGGTTAAAATAGATGTGTCTCAGGTCAGGCCAAGATCAGGTCAGTCAGATTTACTCTAGTTGTGTGATGTCAATGAGTTGAGCCTAATTGATAATGATTCCTGAAATCTCACCAAAACTGCCCTTCTTCCTTCATCATTTGAAGCCTCCATTTAATAACCTGCTTACTTTTCTCAGTTTGCCCATCAGATCACCCCCCTCCTCCCACCACCCCACTCAACAACTTGGCCTTCTCTTCACTGCTCAACAGCTTGGCCAGAGGCCCAGGTACTCAGTCTAAGCCCTGGGACCCAACAGAAAAAAAGTGTTGACTGCGCTGTTAAAAACCTTTTGGATGAAAAATATTGCTTTATTTCAACATTTTCTTCAAAAACACATTACTGTAAAAAAAATATTACAATATAATATTCTACCGAGATGAAAAGCAAATTGGAATAAGAATAACAGAGTGCTTTCAAGCATCAAATTGAGCATTGCATTGTATAAAATATTTGACATTAACATAGTGGAAAGTACACTGATGTCTGCAAATGTGCTCTATCTGCATCAGCACAGGACACCAGACATTTAGAAATAACATTTAGGCAATATAAGTCAAATAGTTTATTGTGGTCTACAGGGAAATAATTTAGAGAATTCATTACAGAAGAATTCTAACTGTATAATTAGATGCTTAATAATGTATTCTAGAACTATGCTCATGTTTAACCCCTTCAATGCGTTGGGTTCACCGAGCCTGATGAAAGGGCAAGTGAGCTAAATGTTAGCAGATGGGAGCAGACTCAATTGCTACAATAACTTTATTTAATGGGCTTTAAAATCAAGGCAACAATTGCGTTCTCCGGAATGCTTTGATCTTATCTGAGTGGGAAATATTATGTTAGTGGCTCTAACTAGACGCTATGGACACAATTAGGTTTTTAATGATATTGACAAGGGGCATGCTTGGGATTTTTAAGGTGATGTGGATCAAAAGGGATACTAGGATAGTGTGCTGAGGAAAATACATATATAAGAGCTGGACGGAATTTGTATTAGGAGGTGTATTTCATGTTCATGTTACTCTGGAAGCAAAATTAATGATAAATATTTTTTGTTATATAATAGATAGATACAGAGAAATAGATAGATACAGATAAACATATAGATAGATATTAATACATATTTATTAATGACTTAGAAGTAGGACTAGAAAGTATTGTCTCCATTTTAGCTGATAATACAAAGTTGTGCAAGGTAATTAAATCAGATAATGATGAGCTTTCCCTCCAAAGGGATTTACATAAATTAGAGAAATGGTCCTCTAAATGGCAGATGACATTTAATATGAATAAATGTAAAGTTATGCATCTGGGAAGAAAAAATCGCCATGGAATTTATACTGTTAATGGAGCAAATCTGGGTGTATCAGACATTGAAAGGGATTTGGGAGTACTTGTGGACAACCACCTAGGTAACAGTGCTCAATGCCAAGCAGCAGCTGCAAAGGCAAATAAAATATTAGCATGTATTAAGAAGGGTATATAAGCAAATATAATTCTGTCACTATACAAATATCTAGTAGGCCCTCATTTGGAATATAGAGTACAATTTTTGCCACCAATTCATAAAAAGGAAATTTTAGAGCTGGAAAAGGTACAGAGAAGGGCAACAAAACTAATAAGGGGAATGGACCACAGAATGTTAGGCACATAGGTCAGCCACTGTTCATTGCGTAATCCCCTAGGAAATCTAGGGAACTTTATATAGAGAAGTGTCTATCTCTTCACTGAAATTATGAAAACATGGCTGCACTGAGTTGTTTTAGTGGGTAGGTAGAGACTGAGGAAATGGGATGTGGCAGGGTGTTGACATCTGAGGAAATTGGGACTTTTCATGTAATTTATGTTTAAAACTTATTTTCATGTAATAATCTAACATGACTACTCAATATTTGTAAGAACAAGCAATTGTTATTATATTTATATGTGCCCTTTCCTGACAGAAATAACTGCAACCTACCCTATTTCCCTTTAAGGGACTCCTTAAAGATCATTTAGAAAAATGGTAGTCATTTTTTTATATAATTCATGGTGATCTAAAAGTATTTGTAAAAATAAAGTCAATGGTTGGAATCCATATTTGAATGGAAATATAAGCAAATATTTTTATATAATGGAATAGAAATAGGCACAGGAGGGAAGTTTTAATAGTTAAAGAAACTAGGGTAAGGAGTGCCATTTATTTAAGGGATTTTAACCTTCAGATGGTATAAGTGATACATTTAGTAATGCAATGGAGTTTTTTTTTAAAGGGAGTGGCGGCATGGTCGGATTACCCATTAAGCCAACTAGGCAGCCGCATAGCGGCGCTTCCCTGTGAGGGAAGCCACTTTTTTTTGTAATTGTTCCTGGCTTAAACAAAACAAAATGCTGCAGTTCATAGACTGGCTACTAGGAGGTAACCACCTAGAACAAGAGAGTTACAACAGGAAAAGGAACACACACAGAAAAGGCAAAAATAGGTCCGTGCACACCTTGCGTACTTACTTGCAGGCGCTCCTCCACTTCACTGCCTAGGGGCTCCAAAAAAGTAGATCCGGCACGGAGTGGAGGTCCTGATTTGGACCCAGGTCCACTTATTAACTAGTACATGCTGCTACATTTTAAAAGAAGAAAAAAGATAAGTGGGTTTCCTAATGGTCCAGTGGCTAGGAATTCTGTGTTTTCACTGCTACAACCTGGGTTCAATTCCAGTCAGGGAACCAAGAGGTCACACCACCCTGAAGCAAAGCATGGTTGGGCCTGGTCGGTACATGGATGGGAGACAACCTAGGAATACCAAGAGCTTTATGCTGTGGCCCACTGGAGAAGGAAACTGGCAACCCACTCCAGTATCTCTGCCATGAATACCAAGTAGATCAGCATGGTGTGTTATGGTCCATGAGGTCACGGAGAGTCAGACACAACTGAACAACAACAAAAAAGGATAAATAGCAAAGTAAAGCCTGAGGAGACATGGTGAGTCTACTACCCCATTTTCAGAAAATGTTAAAGCCAGCATGTAAATAAATGTGCAATAACCAGTCTTTAAAGGGATATGGAAGATTTCTGGATTTTACTAGGTATATAATATTTTTGTGTATCTATTTACTTTTTTTACTTTAAAGACAAATATTACTTGCTTAGATCTGCCCACCGCAGCTCACAAAGACACAGACTGCTGTACTTGCTGTGCTGTGTCTCATACTAACCAACCAGTGACCATCCCTGAGTAACATACTGCAAGATGACGTGGTCCCTGATACGCTAGGACATTACACTGCGCAGCTAATACTACAAAGTCTGTGTCTGCCTACAATGGAGTGGGCAGACCCATACATGGACTATTTGCCAAATGTTTAGGCAGTAAAAGCAGAGCTTATAAGCACTTCTTAATAAAATAAAGTACAGACAAGCAAATAGATACATAGGTATATAATATAGCTAGTAAAATCCAGGAACCTTCCATATTGCTTTAAGATAATGGTATTTTAGGGACAATGAATGCTGCAAAAACTTTAAACTGGAGCAATACAAATAATATAATTTTATAAGGGCTAATTTGGAACTATGAAAATATATGATTACCAACAAGGCTATCCAGCGAAAAGTTAAAATGTTTAAATGACCATTGACATAACAGTGACAAATGGAAGTGGAATGAGAAGTGAATACATATGAGTTTTGATATATTTATATTGTTGCATAGTATAACATTTTCCTGTGAATTATATAGGTATTGAAATAAATAAAGTGTTCTATCCTGTTATGATGTTGGGACATGTGCGCCGCTTCAGTCCGGCCTCCAACCGCTAGATGGCGCTGCCGATATTTTGCAGTGCTGCCGATATGTGAGAGAAGTTCTAAGCTCATAATGTTAGCCTAACCCTAACCCCAACTCTAACCCCAACCCTCACCCTAAACCTAACAGTTTACCTAAGTCTTGACGCTATGATATGGCACCGGAATATCGGCAACGCCATCTAGCGGATGCTCACCGCCTACTGCTGCCTGTGCATCGCTACTATAAAAGGATAGGCCCAAATAAAGTCCTAGTGCCTATTTAGAAGACGTCTACAAAGGTAGATAAAAATAACATTTTATAGCTACTCTCTAATATTAATAGGTTAAAGGGCCACTGTACAATGACAAAATGTGTGTTTGAAAACTGTGTGTCTAAGAGTTTAGTTAAGCAGTGAAAAAGTTATTAAGAAAAAAAATGTAGATGGCTCTGACGGACCCTGGAGGAATCCATGATTACTTACACAGCTGTTTGTAGTTTGTTACTTAGTGTATTATTGAACTACAGTGTTTTTTTTTTAAATAATATTTTATAGTTCTCTAATATTAATAGGTTAATTTATAAGCATAATAGTTTTTAATTAGTATTAAAGTGACACAAAGAAGGTTCCAAATATGGTTTATTTCAAAACTATAGGCAATAACAAGTACTTTATCAATTAAATGGTATTTAAAAAATAATTTCCTAATGGTAAACTTGTATTGAATTTTGTATTTTGTCTGTTATCAATTTATATAGTGTATTGTAGAAAGAATCTGAGCACTTGTTGACCACAGTTAGGCTAATTACTCCCTAAGGCAATGATGGTTAACAGGCAGCTCAAGGGCCATATGTGGCGCTCAGGCACTTCCTATGCGGCCCCTATCCCATCATCTGGAGTGGGAGAGCCCCTCTTCAACATTACACTGTCTATTATATCTCTCTAAAACTAGCAAACAATACAGGTATATCCCTAAACAACTCTTCTCATTATGTATACCTATTACCAATTAATTTCCTCCTGCAATTTTACCATTTAAGGACTTTCAAGTTAAAGAGATTGCCAATCCCTGCCCTAGGGACTGCACATATTATTATTTAGTCATTCAGTAGTGTCCGACTCTCCTTGACCCTATGAACTGCTGCACACCTGGTACATCTTGTGTTCTACTGACTGCTTTAGTCCAAAAACAATAAATGCAGACACCAAATAATTATTATAATTAGCAATAATCTCATTGTAGAAATATATAAACTACATGTTTGGTGATTTGGCGGTAAATACTGGAGTTCACTGTATATTTACTCTAAGAAAATGATTTTTTTCTGTTATATTTTATTGTGCAAGTACTTGTTATTGGCTGTAGTTTGAGTATAGCACAATTGGTATCCCTTGACCAATTTTAATAAATATTAGAGTTACATAATTATATTAAAACAAAGCTCAAGTTGCACTTACTAAAACGATATGTTTTTTATTATTTTTATTTTAATATACAATGACATCTTGTATTCCTTCTAAAAGTTACGTAGTGAGTGAACGGGTTAACGTTTAAGAAGGGAAAACCAATCCTAGTTGTATCTTGGCTGTCTGTGGCATATAAAATAAATAAATCGTGTCAACACAAAGCAAAAATATTAAGGAATTAAACCGTAATCCACTCGGAATTACATACCTCAGTTATGAAGTATTTTTGTTTTTAATTTAAAACCTTGGAAATGTTGCAATCTTTAATCAAGATCATATTTTTCTTCCCCTAAATACCTATGTCCTTTTTGATTTATTTGCAATGTCTCCCGTGCTGCAAACGTATTTGTATTTCTGATGACAATTTGAGCTCTTGCAAGGTAAGAGAGAGGCCAGAAAGAGTAAGGTAAATCTGGCTGTGCATGTGATAGAAAGGATAGAAGGATAGACGTTACAGTCTTACTATGTAGCTGGGGTACTACATATACCACATATACATAAAACAGCCCTGTGCATTCTTTAAAGGCGCATTGCAGGCCAATATTTATTATGCAATTCAAAGAACTAGTACTGATAATGGAAAATGCAACACTGGCCATCCCCATAGTTGTCTTCTACTGGCCATATCCATAGTTGTCTTCTACTGGCCATCTCCATTGTTGTCTTCTACTGGCCATCTCCATAGTTGTCTTCTACTGGCCTTTTCCATAGTTGTCTTCTACTGGCCTTTTCCATAGTTGTCTTCTACAGACCTTCTCCATTGTTGTCTTCTACTGGCCATATGCATTGTTGTGTTCTACTGGCCTTCTCCATAGTTGTCTTCTACTGCCATCTCCATAGTTGTCTTCTACTACATCCCCTATCTGCGAGTGTATGTGTCTTGTCAAATATGTAGGAACCTTAAAAACTGAGATTAGCCATTGCCACTGAGTGAATTATTATTTGCTCTGGTATAACAGACAATTAACTTGGCTTATCTGCCCTTTGTGGTACCACTGTAGTTTAGGGGGAAAAATGCTTGTTTGTGAAGTATGTAACAAACTAATAACATTAGCAGATGTGTAAGACATGGACACCCCCTCTGGATCGTTACCTTGTTGTGGTTAAGGGGTTTGTGTACTTCAATGAAGCTGATGGGCAGGTCATAGACAAATCAAGGTCCACTGGAGAAGGAACTGGCAACCTACTCCAGTATCTTTGCCAAGAGAACCTTATGGATAAGCACAACCAGACACAAGATGTGACTAGCGTGCTGTGGTCCATAGGGTCACAGAAAAAACGTATACGACTGAACGAATAAAAAACCAAAAGAAGCCATGGACACGGAAATGTTTTTTTAGGAAAATCAAAGTATTTGAAGTTTAAAAGCATTAGAATACATTTTGTGTTGTGTGTCATATCTTGAGAGCTGGATCCTAAAGGGTGTGTTTTTATCTAGCAGTGGAGGGAGAGTTGGGAGAAGAGGGAACATAGACAGACTTGAAAGCTTTGTTAGATCTGACTGAAACTGACACCACACCCTTCCCCCTCACAAGCTCAGAAGCAGGCTGCTTGCATCAGGAAATGCAGTCAGTGCTCTCTAGAAATGGAAACTCCCATCTGACATATACAACTTCCTTCAGAGTGTCATGCATGCTTCCATGGTCCAGAAGAAGCATCAGAATGCATATTTTTTTAAATTAAAAATAGTCATAAGTAATTTTTACCTCCTTTATTATGCCCTTAGTGAGACACAAAGATTTCAAACATATGTATTATTTTGCATTGTAGAGTGGCTATTTAAACAGGAAGAAACATTTGAGACATAACCCATTAGAAGGTCTATTATGGTCAACAATGGGGATAGTTTGTAGTATTCTCGAATATAAAAGCAACTTTGTGTTAGGGTGACATAAACCCTTTAATGAGTGCACAGTACTTAATATAGACACACAGACCCACCCATGCTGTCTCCAGGCATCTTTGAAGTAAGAAAGAGGGACATGGACAGACTAAAACAATGGGATTTGAACTTAAATATGGGACTCAATGACACATATGGGAGAATAAGAGGGATAGAGAGACTGTCCAGAAGAGGGAGACTTTGGGAGTATGTGGATAGATAGGCAGACAGAGGATCATTGGTGAGATAGATAGATAGATATAATATATGTATACAAATGAAACAAACCTGTATATGTAACTTTATCCTCTATTAGATATTGATGTATGATATATATGCCATGTTTTTAATATGTATTGTATAAAAAAAACAGGCTGTTCAAGCAGCAATTTCTTTCAGTGAATATACAATATATAGCTTTTTGTGTAGATTTACAAAACATTATTAATTATAAGATTGTGGCGACAACAGCAATTCAATATTTTTTTAGTGAAAACTGTAATGTTTGCACACTATGTGTTTGCATTGTTCAGTTGTGTCTGACTCTCTGTGACCTCACTGACCGCAACACAACATTCTGACCCACTTGGTATTCATGGCAGAGATACTGGAGTGGTTTGCCAGTTCCTTCTGCACTGGGCCACAGCATACAGCTCTTGGTATTCATAGGTAGTCTCTCATCCAAGTACTGACCAGGCCCAACCCTGCATGGCATCAGGGTGGTGTTAACTCTCTTGGCTCCCTGAATGGAACCGAACTTAGGTTGCAGGGCTGAAAGCACCAAATCCTAACCACTGGACCACCAGGGAACCCTCTCAAAAATACCCTCTTCTAATTTCTCCTAAAATGAACCTGCCCAATTGCTTATATATCACCTCCCTGCAATTCTCATACAATTGTTTCTATAAAGAAATGTTTCTTTAGTTTTTTTCTCTAATAAAATGACACTATAATAATTCCTGGTAACTCCGCTACTAACAGATGCTATAATTAATTCACATAATTTATTCCCTAATTACTGGTACTGTTTTTTAAAGCTTTGCCTAATTTGTACTCACTATGAGCTGTTCCATGCAGCTATGAATAAGATGACTATTTTAAAAAAAATGGGTCTGTAATGGATTTATCCCCTTCTGGATCACTACCTTGTCATGATGAAGGGGCTTGTGTACTTCAATGAAGCTGTGAGCTATACCAGGTAGGGTCAGCCAAGATGGGCAGGTCATAGCAGAGAGGTCAGACAAATCACGGTCCACTGGAGAAGGAACTGGCAACCCTTTTCACTATCTTTGCCATGAAAACCTTATGGATTAGCATAACCAGGCAGAAGATGTGCTTGGCATGCTGCGGTCACAGAGTCAGACACGACTGAATGACTAAACAATGGTCCTATATTCTATATTATTAAGTGGAAAATATTATAACTTTTCAGTGACTGTGCAAACCTCCAGCTTTCTTGACTTTTAAGTAGTAAAGAACAGTATAACTTTTCAATGTATTGTTAAAAAAGATGTATTGTGACAAAACTGCTGTTTTTCCCTTATATTAGGCTGGAGCTCCTCCTATCTTTTTTACACTATAGCAGGAAGTGCAGCACGTTTTCTGCTAATTTTACAGTCAGATTTCTCTCACAAAACCCAATTTTATAGATATTATTATATTATTAAATTCACCAAGACCATCAGTAATATTTAAATGCCCCTTTAATGGGCAACTCTAGTCCTATATTTAAAATATATTCATTTGAAAAACTGCACATAATGGACAAACTGTTTAAGAAAGCAAAATATAATATAGCCTTTCATTTATTATATTTTACATACAATTATATTGCTATGGAATCTACCATTTTGGTTGATAATGATCAACTTTCTATCATGGGAGGCGAAGTTTATGTCTGCACTTGGGAAATATGGCATCTAAAATTGTCAGTGGTTTCATTAGGTCTAAAGCAAAGCTCATTAGTTTACATTGACACAACCTCCTAAGAGAGTAGCAACAGAATCAGCTGAGAAAAATAAAATTGCATGTAAATATTAAACATGTAAAGGATGTGTGTGGTTTTTTAGCTTTCTAAAAACATTTTGATCGTTATCAAGGGCACAGTGGTAAAAAAATATAATACAGATTTACCGTATATACTCGAGTATAAGCCGACCCGAGTATAAGCCGAGGCACCCATTTTACCACAAAATACTGGGTAAAATGAGTGACTCGAGTATAAGCCGAGGGTGGTAAATGTGCTGCCCCCTTTGTACCTCTTGTGCCATCTGTGTCCCCCTCTCTCTCCGTGTCTCTTCTCCCCTCTCCCTTCCCTGTGTCTCTTCCCCCCTCCCTTATCACCCTTCTCAACCTCCCTCCTCATCCTTAACCTCCCTCCTCATCCTCAACCTCCCTACTCATCCTCAACCTCCCTCCTCATCCTCAACCCCCTCCTCAACCTCCCTCCTCAACCCCCATCCTCAACCCCCCTCCTCAACCCCCCATCCTCATCCTCTCTCCTCAACCCCCCATCCTCAACCCCTCCTCCTCATCCTCAACACTCCCATCCTCAACCCCTTCCTCAACCTCCCTCCTCAACCCCCCCATCTTCAACCCCCTCCTCAAGCCCCCATCCTCATCCTCCCTCCTCAACCCCCCATCCTCATCCTCAACCCCCTCCTCAACCTCAACAATCCTCAACCTCAACCCCCCCCTCAACCCCAACCCCCCCTCCTCAAATCCCCCATCCTCATCCTCTCACCTCAACCCCCCATCCTCAACCCCTCCTCCTCATCCTCAACCTCCCTCCTCATCCTCCCTCCTCATCCTCAACCTCCCTCCTTAACCCCCCTCCTCAACCCCCTCCTCAACCTCCCTCCTCAACCCCCCATCCTCAACCCCCTCCTCAACCTTCCTCCTCAACCCCCTGCTCAACCCCCCATCCTCATCCTCAACCCCCATCCTCAACCTCCCTCCTCAACCTCAACCCCCCTACTCAACCTCAACCCCCCTCAACCCCAACCCACCTCCTCAACCCCCCTCAACCTCCCCCGTCAATCCCCCTCAACCCCATCCTCCCTCCTCAACCCCCCTCCTCAACCTAAACCCCCCTCAACCCCCCTCCTCCACCTAAACACCTCCCCTCACTTACCTGCTTGTGCTCCGGCCTCCGCTCCTTGACCCGGCGCCGGCGCGCATGTGACGTCACATGTGCGCAGCGTCATTAGCATATACCGGGTGCCGGGGGGATAGAGAGACACACGGCGGGGGGTAGAGAGACACACGGGGGGGGGGGGGGGTTAGAGAGACACGGGGGGGAGAGTGACTCGAGTATAAGCCGAGGGGGCCCTTTTTTGCCTTAAAAGAGGGGCTGAAAAACTCGGCTTATACTCTAGTATATACGGTAATTTATTACATTTTTATATAGTTATGCTGCAGTGGAATCTACCTCTTTATTGTATACTGTTCTACCTTCTGAGGTGAGAGTAAAAATTGAGAGGACACTTCTATCACTACAATGGTACTGTGGCAGGTATAACTGACAGTGCTTTCAGAAGGGCTAATAGAAATTAATAGTTTACAAATTGCTTCTGATAGAATCCTCTTAGAATAAGTAAAGACTCATTTCATATAAAAGGGGAATAATAAAAGATTGTGTTTATTCCACCCGTTATCAAGTTTATTCAGAATATGGGAACAAAGTGGTTATTTAAAGGGCAGCTAGAACGTTAATAACTCTTAAATGTATATCTATAATCTAATGAATCTATAAATTTCCCTGTTTTTCCCTTTCTCTAATCTAACTCATGATGCTTATATCAGACACACACATTACATGGAGTCATTCTGAACACACAGAGTTATTTTATTTAAAAATAAAACGTGTTTTCCACACCCCCCCCCCCCCGTGCTGCCTACATAGGCACAGTGTACCTACCAATAGAAACACTACATTTGGGTACAGTTTTTAACCCTATACTAACTTTCTAGCCAACAGCAGCATAATGCAGAGATCTACAGAGCAATGTCTGTGCAGGGGACCACACATTCCATAATGCTTTCCTGCACAAACTGTCATCACAGATTGCAACAATGTATTAGCTGCATGTGATTGGTCAAAACAAATTATCATATTTATGCTCAGGGATTTCCAAAGGTATTAACTCTTAAAATCAGCTGCTTGCAACCTCAAGAGACTTAGCAAACTTTAGGGTAAGTGTAATAATGTTTATTTAGTTTTTTTTTTTTTTTCATGAAAACAAAATGTTTGCATACACAATTCTGATTCTCCTCTATCGGATGCATTCATAATCCAGGAAACTTTCATATGCCTTTAACGATTGATTAAATGTCTTTATATCTGCTGATAAACATGACCCAGGCATGATCCATTTAGGCGTAGGTGGTAAATAATGGACACAACAACTGAGTGGGAGAAAAACACGGGCCACAGCTTTATTAATAAATAACCAATTAACCATAGACATAAATACTGTATTTCTTTTTACATAAATTGCAGGGGGAGGAGCCTGGCCATGGACAGTGATCTCAGGGCTTGGACCCTGCCTAAGGCCCCAGTGCTTATACTAAGCACGCCCCCTGAGGTAGGGCCACGCCCACTTAGGGCAGTGGGCCAGTCAACTCACCTCCCGCCAACCCCAAATTACAAGAATATAGCATAGATCATTTTTTTTTAAGAATTCCTTCACAACATGGTGCATAACACAATCAGCAAAGTTAACACAAACCAAATAACAGGGTGGGATTCCTGATGGAGACTGCGCCGCTCTGGGAACACGGGCGGAAGTCCTCCCCCCAATGCGACCTGATTGGCCGACTCCTGCAGTCTCGCTGGGTCACGTGATGCTACGTGCTGACCCAGGGGAGCCTGCGCAGCCTCCGCGTTGGGCAGGCTTCATATAATAAAACAGAAATTGGACCTATTAATTGTAGACAACCCGTAGCATGTCTGCAGGACAGAATTCCCACTTGGCTTCCCAGCAGTACAGGATGCTTGTTCTTCTCACTGTATATGTAAAATACTGTGCAATGTCCAGAGCAGACCCTGCCTTTGATAGAACCTGTGTTTACTTCTCTCTCACGTGCCAAATCTCTCTATTTCCAAAAGGAAGAATTATTTTTCTGCTGTTTCGCACTTGGCAGACTTTCCTATGCGTATCTGGTGTATGTCAAACGTTGAAATAAAGTTGTTAATTACATGAAAAAATATCTATATATTTGTGTGTAACTTGATATGAAATATTAGAAGTCAGTGAAAGATTCAGATCTTATTAACACATTCATTGCCTGTAATAAATTGTGAAGATCTAACAAATGATCCAGGAAGACAGAGAACTCTTTGTATGCTTAAAAACATGCATGTCTTAAATTATTTACTACTAGTCAGTTGCCTGTCAAAAATGACGGCATAATATTGTCTTAAAAATTGTGTCTTCTGTCTGTTTGTGCGCCCTCTCTCTTGATACCACCTCTCTCTCTCTGCGCCCTCTCTTTCTCTCTGCGCACTCTCTCTTTCTCTGCGCTCACTGTCTCTCTCCTTCTCTCTCCTCTCCCCCTCTCCTTCTCTCTCTGTGCCCTCTCCCTCTCTCTGCGCTCACTCTCTGTCTCCTTCTCTCTCTCTCTCCTTCTCTATCCCTATCCCACTCTCTCTCCTTCTCTCCCTCTTTCACTCTCCCTCTCCTTCTCTATCCCTCTCCCACTCTCCTTCTCTCTCCCTCTCTCTCTCCCACTCCTTCCCTCTCCCTCTCCTTCTCTCTATCTCCTTCTCTCTCCCTCTCCCACTCTCCTTCTCTCTGTGTGCCCTCTCCCTCTCTCTGCGCTCACTCTCTGTCTCCTTCTCTCTCTCTCTCCTTCTCTCCCTCCCTTTCCCACTCTCTCTCTCCTTCTCTCCCTCTTTCACTTTCCCTCTCCTTCTCTATCCCTCTCCCACTATCCTTCTCTCTCCCTCTCCCACTCTCTCCCTCACCCTCTCCCACTCCTTCCCTCTCTCCCTCCCTCTCCCTTACCCACTCTCCCTCTCTCTTCCTTGCCTCCTCATTCATTCTCTCTCCCTCCCACTCCTTCACTCTCTCTCCATATCCTTCTCTCTCTTTCTCTCCCCTCCTCTCTCCCTCCCCCTTCAGCGCCCATTGCGAGGCTCACAATGAGCGGCTTTGCCACTTATTCTGAGCCTTGAAATGCGCAACTTGCAATTTGCGAAGAATAACACACAAACCCACAGTACGACAACTATATTAGTGATTGGGCCTCTGAAGTTGCCCGATGTGCTCTGCATATAGATAGAGGCATCTAGGAAAAGTGTTTTACTTTTTGAAATTGCTGCTAAAATTGAGTTTTTTAATGCATTTGTAGCTAACAATTTTAAAGGGCTTGTATCCACCTCTCCCCTTCCCCATCTGCACAAGCTGGGACACTAATTTAAACTGATTGTGCAGATTGAGTGAGTAGTCATGCATTTCCCATATTAGCTATACAGGTTTTTTTTCCATTTCCTGTTAGTTACGTTTAAATCCTATCAAGTCTTTTTAGTTAGTTCACTAGATGAATCAAAGAACAGATATAAATTGTAGTGTGGATATAAGCAAACTATGGATTACGTAGTGCTTTTAAAACAACACACAGTCTGTAGTGTAATTGCTGGAAAGAGTGAAACGCTGAAT
Source organism: Discoglossus pictus (assembly GCA_027410445.1). Taxonomy (NCBI): domain Eukaryota; kingdom Metazoa; phylum Chordata; class Amphibia; order Anura; family Alytidae; genus Discoglossus; species Discoglossus pictus. The sequence continues at coordinate 149,571,089 of CM050164.1, read as the reverse complement.
GCATATACCAGGAGACTGTGACTGTGTATGCACTACAGAGCTCTATCAACATTAAATCAGATATGAGTGACACTATTATTAGGCCTATTATGATTGGTTGCTACGTTACCCAATCAGAATAAAGGAAAATAGAACTTTCTGATTGGATAAAATATTAATTATTTGATATTCACAAATTTCAGTCCTTATTTTCTGATTGGACTGCATTCTGATATTCAAATACTCGATTTAGATTGGCTAAAAAATTATTGACATATATTTTAGCCAGTCAGAAGCCTACAAAAACAGTTTATAAGGCGAGGAGTACCTCAGAGGAGGGCTTCTGTAATTTGTTTTAGAGCAGCACATTTTTTTTAAGTGGGCTGGCCCTTTCCATAGGCTCAACAGAGGATTCAAGAATTATCAAGCAGAAGAGAGGTAGTTAAAGGTATATGCAAGTTTCACTGTTTTTACCTTTCTCTAAACTAACACATACTCCCTATAGCAGACGTACAAATTACATTGATTTTGCTTTTAAATTAACACACAATCTCTCTATTGTAATTGGTGGAAAGAGTGAAAGTCTGAATGGATGTAAGTTTATATTATTTTCTTTATTTGGTTCTATCAACAGTAAATCAGGTGGGAGAAACACTATTTTTAAAGCCTAGCCTTAGTTGCTACTACCAATCAGAATAAGGGAAAATAGAGCACTCTGATTCATTAAAAGACTAATCATTTGAAAAGCACAAATTTCAATACTTGCATTCTGATTGGTTAAAATTGTAATCAAACAGAGTTCTTGATATGCTACCCCGCATATTGAGTGGATCCTGGGGGTTATTGTTTTTATTTATTTTTAATCTCTTCACTGCCACAATTGCAAAAAGGAAGGTTAAATGTAGTGTGAACTAGTACTTGTACAGTAACAGTTATCAGTAGGGGTTTAAGTTCATTTTACACATAGAGTAAAAAAGGCATATCTACGTGACCTGGATTATGAATTTATCTGATAGAGGGGAATTAGTAGTGTATGCAAACAAAATTTGCATGAAAAAATCGCAAAATAAACATGTAAACATTTGCATTGGAGTCAGCAAAATGTCTTGTAATTTCTGACAGTTGCAAATTAGGGTTATAATTATAAGTGTTGCTCAGTCGTATCCGACTCTCCGTGACCTCATGGACAACACACCATGCTGATCCACTTGGTTTTCATGGCAGAGATACTGGAGAGGGTTGCCAGTTCCTTCTACTGTGGGCCCCAGCATACAGCTCCTGGTATTCCCAGGTGGTCTCCCATCCGAGTATTGACCAGTGTGACCTCTTGGTTCCCTGGCTGGATTTGAACCCAGGATGCTGTGGTGAAAGCACATGCCTCCTAACCACTGGGCTACCAGGGAACCCTAAATTAGAGTTAACAACCTCGAAACCCAGGCTAAATTACCATCAGATTTAAAATTATTTGTTTTGGCCAATCATGTTAGCTGAAACTCTTCAATTAACTCTGGGTTCCTGTTTGTGTTGCAAAGCAGCCTGGAATATGTAGTGTATCACTGATATATGCTATGTATTGCTGCTGACATACAGACAGGAAGCTGCAAGGAGATTGGCTGAGCAAGCAACAGCAGGTAAATAGTGGATTAATAGTGCTCCCCTGATGCTGCATGCTGATTGTGGGGACCAGATACCTGTGTAGACACCCCCTAGAGGTGTCAACATAATTATTAGAGGGATTTGTAGATCTTAATTAAAATAAAATGTTTTATGAGATGTGCTGCATACATAAAGGCAGCTTTTGGCCTAAGGAGTGCAGACATGTATTAATCCATGTAACTTGTATATGCCTTTAAGGATCACTGCGAGAGCCCACAGGGCTTTACCAGATAGTGTATAATTAGCGTAGATAGTTGATACTTCAAAGAACCACTGTATTGTGCTATTAACTAATTAGCAACTGCTCACTAGATGCCCATAGGGTGGTAGAGGATCTGCCCAGGAGGCTATTCTGTTTTGAGCCTCATTCTCTGAAGGGACTGCTAACCATAGACAGGTAAGTACAAAATACCACACAGCCGCCTGGGCAGATCCAACTCCTTGAATACTTTATAGGGGTGGTCCCTGAAACACTAAAGCCCAAATGCAAGTTTTAAAAACTAAATTGAATTTATATTCTTCAAATATTGTTTTTTTTATTGTTTTTCAGTTGTTAAATAAGCAAATTAGACCTTTCACTATAAGAACTACAGTGGCAATATTAATTAAAGGTTTTTAATCCCACTTTAATCCCAGCTGATTTATAACCTTCTCTAGCTGAAAATAATAATACTGCTGATAATAGTTTTCCAGTATAAAATCCATATGTGTATGTACAGATATAGGATTATGACCCCTTTAACAGTAAAAATGTAGGATGAAAATAAAATAATTATTTTTAAGTGGCAGGATCTTAAAAAAGAAGGTAATTGAGGGAAGGCATTTAAAACTGCCAGTGCTCTCTACAGGAATCATGGAAATGTTAGTAGTTTACAAGGATACACTCTCCCAAAAGTAACAGATGGAATCAGCTAAAAAAACTGAAGCCTGCACTTTAAAATAATTGTATAAAAAAAGTTTTAAAAAAATAAGCTTTTTTGCTTTTTTTTTGTGTTGTTCAGTTGTTTCTGACTCTATGTGACCTTGTGGATTGTAACAAACCAGGACATTTTATGTCTATGGTCATGCTGATCCACTTGGTATTCATGGCAGAGATACTGAGAGGGTTGCCAGTTCCTTCTCCAGTGGGCCACAGCATACAGCTCCTGGTATTCCTAGGTGGTCTCCCATCCAAGTACTGACCAGTCATAGCAATGCATGACTTCAGGGTGGTGTGACCTCTTGGTTCCCGGCTTTGGAATCAAACCCTGGTCACAGTGGTGAAAGAACCGAATCCTAAGCACTGGACAACCAGTGAACCTGTTTTTAAGCTTAGTTATTTAAAATACCTAGGCCCTCATTCAATTGTGATTTGGCCAATTGAATAGGGCTCTAACTAAATACATAGGGCCTCATTCAATTGCGATTCGGCCAATTGAATAGGGCTCTATATAAGCACACAGCAAATTGTTTTACAGAATTTTAGTTAGTGAAGACCTTGCTTTTGGATAGAAGTTCACTAACTAAAAACTTCTGTAAAATAAATATGCTATGTGCTTATACAGAGCCCTATTCAATTGGCCAAATTGCAATTGAATGAGGCCCTAAGCATATTTTTTTAGAGAAGTTGTTAGTTAGTGAAAACCTTGCTTTTGGATAGATGTTCACTAACTAAAAACTTCTTTAAAAAAAATATGTTATGTGCTTATTTAGAGCCCTATTCAATTGGCCAAATTGAAATTGAATGAGGGCCCTAGTGCTTTTACAAGTGAAAACCATTGAAGTCAATTGCCATTAATTACTGATTAGCCCGTGATACGTTGGGTTCATTGCCTTGAGTGCAAGCCAACTGTAGAAAAAATGACTGATGAGATTTCCTGGGTTTGAACATGCCTGGTCTTTTTTTTCTGAAGGTGATATTCAATCACGACAATGGACCTAGTTCCTCAAGTGTTATTAAGTTATTACAGGTAACAAAACATTTGCAGCCTTATTAAATTGCGATTCGGACAATTGAATAGGGTTCTATTTAAGCACAGAGCATAATTTTTTACAGAAGTTTTTAGTTAGTGAACTTCTATCCAAAAGCAAGGTCTTCACTAACTAAAAACGTCTGTAAAAAAATATGCTATGTGCTTATACAGAGCACTAAACTTGCTCAACAGTCCACATTTGCAAACTTCAATGCAATTTTTAGTAATTACATTGAATTGATAAAGTATTTGTTGTTATTACATATATATATATATATATATATATATATATACATATATTATATATATATATATATATATATATATATATATATTATAGCATATTTGGAAACTCTGCTGTGTCACTTTAAGAAGTATGTCAAAATTACATAGAAAAAATTATATAAAAAAAAGCAAGATGCAAAAAGCCATAACTGAATCCTCACTCCAAACAAACAAAGATAAAGTGGTTCAACCCCAACAATTTGTAAACATCTGTTTGCTGTAATCATGGGATTTTGTTTGGTTTTTCCACCATTCCTTGGCTCGGACACCAGGCCGCACGACGAGAGAAGAAAACACATGGGCCCGGGATGTGATTTACGGACTGCAAAGCTCGAATCTCAGGACGTGTTGGCTGGGTAGGAAATGAACAACAGATTGACCTGAGCGTTTTGATTGGACGTCTGTGGCTTGGTGAGGAGCTATAAGCGTTAACAAATCACCCAATCACAATGTTTGTGTGGTTGCTGAGATGGGATGTCAAGAGCTGCTTGAAGATTATCACAAATGATTGTAATGGTCTCCACACAGCTGGGGGACATGGATGGTGTCCAAACTAACCTGTGTGCCGTGGAACCATAAGGGGGCAGGGAGTGGGGGCTTAGAGATCCCAGTAACAATATTGGATATTATGTTACTAGTCGTTTACCCGTCATAAATGACGGTATAATATTACATTTGTCTCTCGCCCCCCTCTCTCACCTGTTTCCCTTTCTCCCTCCCTCCCTCCCTCCCCTGTGTCTCTTCCCCCTCTCTCCCTCCCCTGGGTCTCTTCCCCACATCTCTCTCTCCTGTGTCTCTTCCCCCCTCTCCCTGTGTCTCTTCCCCCTCTCCCTTCACTGTGTCTATTTCCCCCTCCCTCCCCTGTGTTTCTCCCCCTCCCTCCCCTGTCTCTTCCCCCTCTCTCCCTCCCCTGTGTCTCTTCCCCCATCTCCCTCCCCTGTGTCTCTTCCCCCCATCTCCCTCCCCTGTGTCTCTTACCCCCATCTCCCTCACCTGTGTCTCTTCCCCCATCTACCTCCGCTGTGTCTCTTCCCCCCTCTGCCTGTGTCTCTTCCCCCTCTCCCTTCACTGTGTCTCCTCCCCCTCCCTCCCCTTTGTCTCTTACCCCCTTCCCTCCCCTGTGTCTCTTTAGCATAATATTAACATTAGCATAATAAGCCTCACATTAAGATATTGAACCACACAGCAACAATGCTATATTTCTCAAGAATTATATGATTTATTAAAAAACGGTAGGTACAATATATAGCCAGGTTAGATACATTTTGTAAAGAACACAACTTGTATCTGAGGTGACTGTATCTTGCTACTCAAAGGTATTGTAATGTAATGACATTTATGTAATGAAGTACAGCTAAAGATTTGACAATATGGAACTAAAAGATTCAATAGAGATATATAGTAAGCTTAAAAGGGACATTTTACTAGGTATTTTTTTCTAAAATGAATAATTCCTAAGATAATCAGTTTTGTTTCTGCAGTATTCTTAGGCAAATGAAAGGCTCCCAGTACTAATTAGCAGGTATGATGTGCTAGTTAGGTTTAAGGTCTGCTTGACTGCCTTTGTTGTAGTAAAAACAATGACCCTATGTTATCATGCTGAACGACGCGGAGGCTGCACAGGCTCCCTGGGTCAGCCTGTAGCGTCACGTGACCCAGCGGAGCCTGTGAGGCTATTAGCCAATCAGGAGCGCCGGGGGGCGTGTCGGAAGCCCGTTTCGCGCCATTGAACACAGCAGCGCGGTCTCCTGACTGGATGGACGGAGGTCTGAGGTCCTGCAGCTAAAAAATAAAGTAGGAAGGTTTAATTACTGAGATTTCACCCCAGCTTACCAGCATATAGGGTGATATCACTGTTGAGGCTATCTTTGTCTGTTTTTGTGTTCTTTTCCTCCTCCGTTTTTGTGTGTGTGTGTGTCCTTGTCTCCCTGTGAGTGTGCTGTGTCTGTGTGTGTTCCTGTGTCTGTGTGTGCCTGTACTTCTGCTTGTTGTTCCCCCTGTTTGTTCCCCTGTTAGCATTTACTATGGATCCAGAAGGCTTAGAGGCCTTACTGGCTGAGGTTAGGACCCGTGCCTTAAGCCAGGGGGTCAGGTGGGTGCAGGACAGGCTGGGACCTCCCATGCCTTCTGCGCTTGGAGCTCAGCACATTGTACAGGAACAGCCTGCGGTGGCTGGTGTCCTAGCCAATTCTGATGCCTCCAGGGAAATGTTTCCCATCCCACCACTGTAGGGCTGCCAGACCCACGTCCATCAGGCAGCAGAGACACAAGAGATGGGGGGGTCACAGGTCAGGGCGGCCGGGACCCCATACCCCCCAGGCAGGCGAGCGCCAGGATCACGGGCGGTGGGGGTGAGGGCCTAGCAATCCGGCCACCACCTGCCAACTTGCCTAAAGGTCCTAGGCCGCGACAAAGGTCGCGAAACACCCCTCTAACACCCCGTAAGGGGGGTGCAGGGGGTAAGAGAAAAGCCGGGAGTCCTAAAAAGGCTCCTACAGGCCCTCACGGTGCCAAGCAGACGGTCCCTGGGGTTTCCCTCATTAACAGTGCTTCTGGTACTTTACAGGGACGCCCAACTGGCAGCGAGAGGAGCATGGCGACGACGAGAGAGAGAAGAGATGGGGTCATCAGAGAGATGAATAGCCAAGACAGCATGGTCATGATTGATGACATGCCTGTGACAGCGGCAGTGGCGAGGCTAGGACGCCCCACTCGAGCTAAGAAGGCCACGAGCAGGTACGGTCCGCTGCTATTTACGCACACACCGCTAAGGCGTAGCAGAGTAGAGACTGAGGGCGATACGGTTAGGCCACAGCGCAAAGGGTCTAAGACTGACCAACAGCTGGATATTCCAGCGCCCGAGGAAGTCTCAGGGGACCCCCTACAGGGGGCGGCGGAGGCAGTGCTAGCCTACTCCAGCCGCGCAAGCTTAGCTGACCAGGACCCTTCCTCAGACGAGGAAAGGGCGGTATGGGCGCGGGCATGCAGGTCGCGGAGAGCTAGTGACTGTTCTTCTTGTACCCACAGATCCAGAAGGAGATCCAGGTCTAGAAGCAGAAGATCTTGTCGGTGCAGCTGTGCTTGCACTGGATCTGAGAGGAGAAGCCCGCGGAGGGCCAGACGGTCAGAGTCCCCGGAGCGTCAGGAGAGACGCGGGGATACTCCGTTGGCCGTATCTACTCCAAAGCTTCCAGAAGCAGGTGAGCGCTCAGAATTGAGCTGCGCAGCAGACAAGGGTGGTTTTATTGGGTCATTAAGGACTCTATTAGCTGCGCATAACATTGCAGTTAGCGAGCGCGAAATGGGAGCTTGGATAGGGGGGCTAGCAAAGGGTGCATGGTCCCAGCCAGCAGCGGTAGTGGCGCCAGCGAGCGCGAGCGAGGCGCTAGCTAGCTTGCGCGCGCCCGAGCCGGTAGGCAGCGCAATAGCAGCAGTTGGGAATAACACTGTGGGTTACCGACGCAGCCATGAGGCCTATAGTCCTCTGCTCGTTGGATAATTTAGGTGCACACCTTCCACAGGATGTAAAGGAAAAGATCTGGAGGAGGGAGTTTATAGAGTTGTTTTCCCTTCTCCCTATGTCTAGGCAAACAGACCTGGCCGAGAGGGGCCCCAGGGAGGGGAAATCCTTTGCTAGGCTACCCAGGACGTTTGATCACCCTGAACAGAGTTCGGGATTGTTCGTTTACATAGACGAAATTCGGAATGCTCACAAGGTTTATGGGGGTACAGCCTGGTGGCGGTACGATGAGGAATTCCGGCAATACTTGGCCTCAAGGCCAAGTATGGCATGGAGCGACAAAGCGGTGGCGTATTGGCTAAACATCATGACACCCATGAGAGTCACGACGCCCTTTCGGAGCGGGGCCGGTGGAGCTAAGGGCCCCACCCACGCCTCAGGAGCAGGTCTTAAGACCTGTTTTTCGTACAACGAGGGGGTCTGCAGATGGGCGCCTAACTGCAGGTTTAAGCATGCATGCTCAAACTGCGGAGGTGAACACCCCCTGTCTAGATGCGGTAGACCCAAAGAGGGAGGCAGGGGCGAACCTCCTGCAAAGGGGCAAGACGCCCATACGCCTCCCCGCCATGCTGCCGTGGCTAAAGCGCTACGGTAAATTGGCAGGCACCGCCGAAGCGGCGCGCCTATTGGAGGACGGGTTCCGAGAAGGATTCCGGATTCCATGTGGGGTCGACATTCAAGGTTTTCTTGTCCCATACCTGAAGTCGGCTAGGGATTTCCCAGGGGTAGCCAAAGCTAAGGTGCTTAATGAGGTAAAATTGGGGAGGATGGCTGGGCCATTTGCGGCCCCGCCCATCCAGGGTTTAGTTGTGTCTCAACTTGGGGTGGTCCCCAAGAAGTAGAAGGGTAAATTTAGATTGATCCAGCATCTCTCCTACCCCAGAGGCCGTTCGGTAAACGATGGCATATCAAAAGACCAGGCTACTGTGTCTTACGAGTCATTTGACCGGGCGGTCGATCTGGTGAGGAGGGAGGGCCAGGGGGCCCTTATGGCAAAAGTGGACATCGAGGCAGCATTCAGATTGCTCCCCGTGCACCCGACAAGCCATCGGTTGCTGGGGTGCTTCGTAGACGGAAGTTACTTCATCGACTTATGTTTACCCATGGGATGCTCGATATCCTGTGCTTACTTCGAGGCCTTCAGCAAATTTTTACAATGGGTTGTGAGCATCGAGGCGGGGTACAAGAGTGTTACCCATTACCTGGATGACTTCCTTTTTGTTGGCCCAGCGAGAAACGACGCTGGCCGTTTTATGCTGGAGGTGTTCACCGAAATCTGTACAGAATTCGGAGTACCACTGGCCCATGACAAGACGGAGGGCCCTACGGAACAATTGACTTTTCTAGGGATTCGGATTGACTCCAGCAAAATGGAGTGCAGTCTTCCCTTAGAGAAGGTGGAGGACATGCAAGCCGAGATTACGGCGCTGCGGGGCGCACGGAGGGTGACCCTGCGGCGGCTGCAATCAATATTGGGGAAGTTGAATTTCGCGTGCAAAATTATCCCCATGGGGCGGATATTCTGTAGACGGATGTCGCTGGCTACGGTAGGGATTGCGAAGCCGCATCATTTCCTAACAGTCTCTAGGGCCATGCGTGACAATGCAGAGGTATGGGCGGTGTTCCTTGCAGATTTTAACGGGCGGGTGGTCCTTCAAAAGGAGGGCACCACCAGCGCAGAGCTAGACCTTCACACCGATGGTTCTGGACCGATCGGTTGTGGGGCGTATCTCCAAGGGAGATGGTGCGCTGCGGCGTGGCCGGAGGAATGGGAAGAGGCGGGTTTACTGCTGAACCCTACATTCCTGGAGCTGTTTCCTATGGTGGTAGCAGTGCACTTATGGGGTCCTTGTTTCAGGGACAGGCGAGTCATTTTCCATTCGGGTAATAAGGGGTTGGTTGAAGCCGTGAACAACATCACGGCGGCATCCGTACCAGTGATTAGATTGCTCAGGCATCTTGTGCTATGTTGCCTTCGCTTGAACATATGGTTTCAAGCAAGACACGTGACAAATGTGGATAACCTCTCTCGGTTTGAGGAGGATCGCTTCAGGGCGCTGGCTCCTCGTGCGAACGCCCTGGGGGAGCTCATCCCCGAGGAGCTCTGGGAGATTGGAGCTGTCAGGTAACGAGACTCGTGAGACAGTCTGTTGCCCCAGCGACGTGGAACGCTTATAGACGCGTGTGGGCTAAATGGGATAGCCTAGTGGCACTGGCAGGTGGTGCCACGACGGAGGACAAGAGCGTAGGGATCCTGCTTTGGTACCTGCTGCGGTGCGCCGAGCAAGGCGAATCAAAACCCGTAGTAGGGAGACAGGTCACGGCGCTTGCTTTTATGTTTAAGCTTGCTGGGCAGAGGGACCTTACTAAGGAGTTTCTAGTGCGCAAGGTGGTGCGCGGAATGTTCAGCGGTGCGCAAAGGCCAGATAGTAGGCGGCCAATAACATTTGCGCTGTTGCTGAGATTGGCTCAGGAATTGGTGGTGGTTTGCAGGGATCCCTTTGAATCTCTACTTTTCCGAACGGCTTTTTCCCTGGCGTTCTTCGGAGCGTTTAGGATAGGGGAGTTAGTCGCGAACAGTAGACACGGTTCGGGGGGTCTGCAATTGGTGGATACCTGCCTCAGGGAAGGTACGGTGGTATTGTGGTTGCGGAGGTTAAAGACCGACCAAGTGGGTAAAGGAAGAGAAGTGGTTTTGCATCAGGTTGGCACAGAGTGTTGCCCATATGCATGTGTAGTGGAGTACCTTAAGCAGCGACCGGTGGGACGGTGTTCGCTGCTGGTCCACGCCGATGGAACGGCACTGTCTATGTATCAGTTTAAAAGAGTTTTAAAAAGCGCACTGCATCGGCTCGGTTTCAAGCAGTCCGACTTTGGGACACACTCCTTTCGGATTGGAGCTGCCACTGAAGCGGCTAGGTTGGGGTTGCCCGACGCCACAGTAAAGCGCATCGGGAGGTGGGACTCAGACTCGTTCCTATGTACGGCCAAATGCAGTGGTTTAATGGTGTTGCTTTCTACTTTCAGGGGAACAGAAGCAACTATGGATTGTGGGCCATTCCTACGTGTACTGGGCCCATAGGTTAGCCGCAGTTACCGAAGAAAAGGCACAACTGGGCTTTCCTGTTACGGACTTACGCGTAAGGTGGTGTGGCATTCGGGGTCTGCGATGGGCGCAGCTCGACGGCCTCTTGGAAACGTACGCGCAGCGTTACGGTCAGCCCAGTGTTATAATTCTTCATGCCGGCGGGAACGATTTGGGGACAGTTCCCATGAGACGAATGCTAAAGGTGATGAGACGAGACATCGAGAAATGGGTGAAGAAGTTCCCTGGCACGTTCCTTATCTGGTCTGAGATGATTAAGAGAAGATCATGGCGTAACGCGCGCGACCCAGTATGCTTAGATAAGGCTAGACAGAAGATAAACCAGCAGATTGCGAGCTTTGTGAGAAAACAAGGTTTCTCTGCCATCCGGTATAAAGATTTCGAACCGGTCGGCGCAGATGATTTTTTCGCAAAGGATAAGGTTCATCTTACGGAAATAGGGTATGAGTTGATGATGTTCGAGTTTAGGGAGAGTGTTTTGCGGGCCTTGGCTTTAATGTCCAGCAGGGGGGGATCGCAGCCTCGGGAGGCGTCCCTCGCATGCTCCGTGGCGGGAGGTGAGTTGCGATGGCCCCACCTCACAGGGCGTGCTTAAAGATAAGCATTGGGGCTTTGGGCAGGGCTCAAAGCGTGAGGTCACTGTTCGTGGCCGGGCTCCTCCCCCGGAAGGAAAGGACTAAATTAGTCACCTAAATAAGTTACGGTTGTTTGTTTACATTGTGTCAAAATAAAGCTGTGGCCCGTTGTTTCTCTCAACTCAAGTTGTCGTGTCAGTTATTCCATCAACTAGCCTGAATGGATCATGCATGGGTCATGTAGATTCTTCTACTCTGCATCAAAATCACACTCATCTCATCCAGGGCCGGATTTACATTTCTGGAACCCCTGGGCAGTGAACTTTAAGGCGCCCCTGTGCACATGTAGTGTCCACTACTGTTTTTTTGCTTTCATATACATAACCATTCACTCACACACATCAAAGACACACACATACATCATACACAGCACATCACATATCGCACACAAACACATGACATACATAAAGCACATCACACAGATCCATCAAACACACATCACAAACACACACATCACAGATACACATCATACACACATATCACACACAACACATGCATACACATACATATACACACACACACACCACATACATATACAGTGGGGGGGAGGATTTGATCCCCTGCTGATTTTGAACGTTGTCCACTGTCATGCATTTTTCTTGTTTGCATTTTTGTTATTCAGTCTCTCACTGTTAAAATACACCTACCATTAAAATTATAGACTGATTCTTTGTCAGTGGACAAACGTTCAAAATCAGCAGGGGATCAAATCCCCCCCCACCCCCACCACTGTACATACACACATACACATCATACAAACACACTCCACACACACCATTTACATGTTTGTTTTTTTACTAGAGGACAGCTAGGCAGAATATAAATTCTATCTGTGTCATGGAGTCCCAGGATCTCCTGAAGCTCCTTCTCCTCATGGGCAGAAGCTGAGCTGCTGGAGCTTATGGGAGGGCTTGGGGAGGAGCCAGCAGGGCTGGGGGAGGAGCCATGTCCTGGCATCTTGGGTGTAAAATGTCCCCTGATCACTTCCTTTGCCTGCAGACAGTGCTGTGTTCTAGGAAGTGAAAATGAGGCGCCCCTGTCAGTGGCTGCCTGTAGGCTAGTGCCTGTAATGCGTAATAGATGATACAGCTCTGATCTCATCACTCCCTCAGACTAAACCCTCTATCGACTTCACTCAAGTCTACATTAGGCAGCACTATGTTTACACTCCTCCATTAAAGGACCACTATATTATGGAAAACATATACATATATACAGTATATATATATATATATATATATATATCACATATATAGTTGTCAGTGTTGGTGATGTTTGCGAAGTTGGTAACGCACTTGCGTCATCGAGGCGCGTAACTGCTCGCCTTGCGAAGCGAGGCAAGCAGTTGGCGTTACCAACACCCAACAACGCAGTTGGCATTACCAACACCCGACACCAATGGCGGCGCTCATCGAAGGCCCCCAGGGATTGCAACACCCCCAGTACCTGGCCTGCAATGAGCGCCATACACGCTCATTGCCAAGGCCCACTGTGTCCCCTCCTTCCTTCCCCCTTATCCTCCTCCCTTTCCCTCATCCTCCTCCTCCCTCATCCTGGTCCTCCCTCCTTCCCCTTAGCCTCCTCCTCCCCTTCCCCCTCTCTTACTATCATGCGATCAGCTCCCGCTGCTCTCCCCTGCAGCGCAGCTCCTGGCTGTGTCCAAACCGGCATATGCTAATGACGTGACATCACATGCGTGTCACGTCATTAGCATATGCCGGTTCGGACACAGCCACAAGCTCATCACATGATAGCAAGAGAGGGGGAAGGAGAGGAGGAGGCTAAGTGGGAAGGAGGGAGAGGGGAGTTAAGAAACACAGGGGTGGGAGACGGGGGAAAGAGACACAGGGGGAGGGGGGAAAGAGACACGGAGGGAGAGGAGGGGAAAGAGACACGATAGGGAGGGAGAGGGGAATAGACACAGTGAATGGAGAGGGGAAAGAGACACAGGATTAAGGATGAGTTCCAACTGCTGCAGGCACAATCTCACAGTTTGAAACTGGAGTGTGACAAGTCGGCCAGTGAAAAATCTGAGATGCAGCGTCATTACGTTATGTATTATGAGATTTCATAATCCACAAACAGGCTGAGATAGTGGGATTCCAGCTACACCAGCTCATGAGCCTTTCGGACCCTTTGTTCAATGTATTGGTCTTCATGCTCTTCAAACTGATGACAAGGGGGGGAGAGACACAGGGGAGGGAGATGTGGGGAAGAGACACAGGGGAGGGAGAGAGGGGGAAGAGACACAGGGGAGGGAGGGAGGAAGAGACACAGGTGAGAGAGGGGGGGAGAGAGACACATGTAATATTATACCGTCGTTTATGATGGGTAAATGACTAGTAACATAATATCCAATATTGTTACTGGGATCTCTAAGCCCCCACTCCCTGCCCCCTTATGGTTCCACAGCACACAGGTTAGTTTGGACACCATCCATGTCCCCCAGCTGTGTGGAGACCATTACAATCATTTGTGATAATCTTCAAGCAGCTCTTGACATCCCATCTCAGCAACAACACAAACATTGTGATTGGGTGATTTGTTAACGCTTATAGCTCCTCACCGAGCCAAAGACGTCCAGTCAAAATGCTCAGGTCAATCTGTTGTTCATTTCTTACCCAGCCAACACGTTCTGAGATCCGAGCTTTGAAGTCCGGAGGAGAAACCGGGAGGGAAAGCGGGAAAGACACACGGGGGGGGGGGGGGGGTAAGAGACACAGGGGGGAGAGGTGGGGAAGAGAAGAGACACGGGGGGGGAGAGGGTGAAAGAGACACAGGGGAGGAAGAGAGGGGAAAAGAGAGATATGGGAGGGAGAGGGCTGAAAAGAGACACAGGGGAGGGAGAGGGGGGAGAGTCACAGGGGAAGGGAGAGGGGGAAGAGACACAGGGTAGGGAGGGGGGTAAAAAGAGACAAGAGGACGGGAGGGGGGAGACCCAGGAAGAGGGGAGAAAGAGAGCCAGGGGAGGTGGGAAGAGACACAGGGGAGGGGGGGAAGAGACACAGGGGGAGGGAGAGGGGGAGAGACACAGGAGAGGGGGAAGAGACACAGGGGAGAGAGAGGGGTGAAAGACAGGGGGGTTGGGGGGAGACACCACAAAGGGAGAAGAGGGGGAAAAGGAGCCACAAGGGAGAGAGAGGAGGGGGGAAATGAGACACAAGGGAGGAAGTAGACAGGGGGAGTGACAGGGTTGGCAATGAGTGCCGATGGTGCTCACATTGGGTGGCAAACAGCATTGCCAGCCCTTAAATGTTATTCCCATAATTTTTGATGTGCAAGTAGTTAGTATATATATATATATATATATAGTATATATATGTGTGTGTGAAGGTTAGACTCAAATATGATTAGGAGCACAATTAAGCAGGGAAAATGTCATAAAGCTAGTTTTAATTTTAAATAGATACATTAATGTTCTTGTGCTGGCCCCTAAGGCCTCCATGATATTTTGGTAGAAGTTTCAATCCTATCTCATTTTCTAAGTACGCAATCATTTCTCTCGTCTGCACTGGCAGAGATAGGACTAAGTGTTATTAATATATGCTAAATACCCTACCACATGGTGTGACAAACTTCACACTCTCGGCTGCTCCTCAGAATGTCATTGTCTCACATGGAACCTATCCCGTTGTGTAAGCACAGCACTGACAGCTGCAGTGCCATCAAGCAGCGTAGATGGCACCGTCCGGTATGAGGGAAGGCAAAAATGATTCTTCCCTCTGACGGCGCAACTCGACGGCACTGAATTGACAGCGAGTCCATTGCTATGTTCGGCGTGGGCACTTGGCCCTCGAGGGCCTCGGGCACGCCTCTCATAGTTCAAGGCCTCTTCTGTCCGTGCTCCTTATATACATTGTGCAGCACTGTCGGAAAATCGATAGCGCCATCTAGCGGTTGGCGGCAGCACTGCAGATGCCATTGCTTTGCGATATTTTACGTAAGGGAAAGGACCAAACCTCAAATCTTTGCCGTGCTCTTAATTTTGGTAGCTATTTTTTTTGTTTGTAGTTCTTGTACTATGAAGACATCACATATATAGTTGTGAGCGTACGAGTTGTTGCTAACGCCGCGGGCTCGCTACGCGAGTCGCGGCCCTCGCAAAGTGAGGGCCGCGACTCGCGTAGCGAGCGGCGGCCCTCGCGTAGCGAGGGCACTGGCCGAGGGTCTCAGTTGCTGGCATGGAGAGCCGAAGGCGCTCCTTGCCAGCAACTGAGGACTCTCGCGAAGCGAGGGCCTCAGATGCTGGCATGGAGCGCCGTAGGCACTCCATGCCAGCACCTGAGGACCTCGCAAAGCGAGGGCCGCAGTTGCTGGCATGGAGCGCCGAAGGCGCTCCATGCCAGCAACTGCGACCCTCGCAAACTTCACGTCGCAACCCAAACAGCACGACACACACATTACGACACTCGCAAACAACATACGACACACGTTCACACACATTACGGCCTCGCAAAACTCGGACGCAACTCGCGAACATTACAAAATGTAAAACACAATACATACACACAGCACATACATAAAAACCTTACCTACACCAAGAGGGAGCACCCAGGACCTCAAAAATGCAACTTAGACCTTCATTTTACTCGAAATAAAAGAGTTTAGAGACAAAAAAAAAAATCTAAGCGAGAGAAAAAATGGCCGCCAAACAAAACGAAAACGAGGCTACAGCACTCTAAACTCGCAAAACAGCACAAGAAACTCGCAAAACACCACAAACGACCTACGGATATTCATACCACACAGTGCACACATTCAGCATGCTTACACAGCAGCTCCACACCACTAATGCTGCAGCAACATCAACACAGATTGCCAGCTCTTCATCACAATGCTTCAAAATAGGTACAGTATATTCATTTAGTAATGTATTACATATTTCCTTATTATACACCAAACAGCATTAGCTACCTTACAATTTCATTGACGTCATTTTTTGACGGGCAATTCGCTAGTATGAATATAATAATACACTTCGCAGCATGCACTGTGGAGATGTGAGGAAGTGCATAGATTGGTAGCACAGTTCAGCCAATCAGAGAGAAGGACCATTATTCCCTCCCCACATATTTTTAATGCAAAAACATGGTGACCCCTAGGCTATATTTAATAATCCACTGGTCACCACACACCAAGAGTCTTCTGTATCCAAAAATGTCTTCCAAGGTTCACAAAAACAATCTCACATAGGGAAGCCTGCACCCATCGCATGTTTTGGTTCAAGACCAGAAACATTGTCAAATATTGGATTATGGAAAACATTTTGTCTTACAGCTTCTCTATGTGAGATGGGATAGATAGATAGATAGATAGATAGATAGATAGATAGATAGATAGACAGATAGACAGATAAATAGATAGATAGATAGATAGATAGATAGATAGATAGATAGATAGATAGATAGATAGTATACATAGATACAACATAGATAGATACAGAGATAGATGCATAGATAGATAGATTTCTCACAGTAACAGAACATCCTAAAGCATATTTAACAAAACCGAGCAATACACAAATATGCAGAAACATTTACAAGAAAAACATATTAATGCACTAAATATTCTAGTTTTGGTCTTTCTATTATTTTGTTTTTTAATTCTTTTACGATATTCAATATCAAATGTGGCAACATAAAAATACAATAAAACTTGTTAACAGATCAGATTACTTTTCTGATAAATCATTAGAAAATGCCTCCAGAATGTTCAGTCTTCTCCAAAAAAACAGAAAACATGACTTACAGCAAAGGAGAGAACAGAAAGATTGATGGTGGTGTTTAACATTCATACATAATGTTCTTGAGTCTTTACCTAATGTAATGTGATAATTTACTGTCGGTAAGGTTGAAGCACCAAGTCCTGACACTATATTTTAAAGATTTAAATGCTACCCATAAGGAACACACAGGAATATAGAATAACTGTATGTACCTTTGTTAAAAAGACTACTGCAGATTAGGAAAAACTTTGTATGCTTGTGAAGTATGTGACAAACTAACAACATTAGCATTCTAATCTGCAACCCCATCCCACCTTTGTGAGAGTTAATAATAATTATAGTACCTGTGAAAAACAGGTCCTGTCATGTAGCAGGGTCTTGAATAGTAATTGCTGCCTAAAATAGAAATACTTAAGGTAAATTATCTAAAAAATATTTAGATTTCTTAAAGGACTAATGTAATACCCTAACTACATGATTATTAATAAAACTCAAATTCAGTGATTTTAAAAAGCAATATTCAATACAAAATGTACTGTCAAAGTACAGAAACAACTGCTGCAGGTAGCCACCCACTATAAGGTTAATGGGAGATGGCTATCTAGCAGGTCGCTTCTACATTTTCAGACGTAAAGTGTACCACCAACATAGTGAGATATACTGACAAGAGACTTGGGAAGTTTTACTTGGCAATGGGCTTTCTCTGTGGGGGCCGCCTATTAATGTTTGTTTATTATTTTTTCATACCTGACTCTTATTAAAACCTTTTAAACCTACCCAACTCACCAATCCCCCCTTAATTACCTTATCTGGGTTGAAATTAACAAATATGCTATCTTCTTGAAAATTAACTGAATATGGAATAGCACTGTAATAAATGATTAAATATACAGTTTATTAATGGTTAATGCATAGTTACAATAAATAGAACCTCTTGATAAAGTATTTTTACTTGATTATTTTAGGTAAAGTTGACAAATCTTCTATAATTGCGACCTTTGCTGTGTCCCTTTTAGTTAAAACTTTGTAGGTAGAGCAGTAAACCAGATTGGCATATCTCAGTATTGTCCACTTGGGTGGCCACATTGAAAATATCTTTTCACACAAATGACCGGTAAGTATATGTATGTATGTATGTATGTATATATTATATATATATATATATAATATATATATATATATATAATATATATATATATATACCAGTTGCCTTGCAAAAGTATTCACCCCCTTGGCATTTTTCGTGTTCTGTTGCCTGACAACCTGGGATTAACATGGATTGTTTGAGGATTTGCATCATTTCATTTACAGAACATGCCCACAACTTTGATGATGTTTTATTTATTTTTTTATTGTGAAGCAAACAACAAATGGAACAAAACGACAGAAAAAGTCAGTGTGCATAACTATTCACCCCCCTAAAGTCAATACTTTGTAGAGCCACCTTTTGCGGCAACCACAGCTCCAAGTGGCTTTGGATAAGTCTGTATGAGCTTGCCACATCTTACACTGGGATTTTGCCCATTCCTCCTTGCAAAACTGCTCCATCTCCTTCAAGTTGGATGGTTTGTGCTTGTGAACTGCAATCTTTAAGTCTGACCACAGATTTTCTATTGGATTGAGATCTGGGCTTTGACTAGGCCATTCCAACACATTTACATGTTTCCACTTAAACCACTCAAGTGTTGCTTTAGCAGTGTGTTTGGGGTCATTGTCCTGCTGGAAGGTGAACCTCCGTCCTAGCCTCAAATCACGCACAGAGTGGTACAGGTTTTGCTCAAGAATATCCCTGGATTTATCACCATCCATCTTTCCCTCAACTCTGACTAGTTTCTCAGTCCTGGCTGCTGAAAAACATCCCCACAGCATGATGCTGCCACCACCATGTTTCACTGGGGATGGTGTTCTTTGGGTGATGCGATGTGTTGGGTTATATATATAATACATTCAGCATTGGTTTGTGCTACTGTGCATCTCACAGTTCTAATTTGTGGTTTCTGAGTTCTTTGATAAGGGTGGGGGAGGGCATCTAACTGCATGATGACCTTGTTTTGCCACCGCAGAGACAGAACAGCTGGTTGTAATCCTAATTAGTGCATCAAATCACCTAATTAGTATATTGGAGCTGCTCATTTGCATAAGAGTACAACAGAAACAATGTGGATACAATGTATAGCTAGTTTGTCACAATCTCTGAGAATAATTTTAAAAACAACTTGATTTGGGTTTGACATAGGCTCATTGATATTATGGCTGATTAGTTCTTACCATATCTATGTTTCTAAGCAGATGCAGTATTTTAGTGACTTTAAAGGGTCATCATAATGTAAACCATGGACCTCAAACACCATGCTGATCCACTTAGTTTTCATGGCAGAGATACTGGAGTGGGTTGCCAGTTCCTTCTCCAAGGGGCTACAGCATACAGCTCCTGGTATTCCTAGGCGGTCTCCTATCCAAGTACTGACCAGACCCAAACCTGCTTGGCTTCAGGGTGGTGTGACTTTTTTGTTCCCTGACTGTAATCAAACCCAGGTCATATCAGTGAAAGCACCAAATCCTAATTACCAAATCCTAACCTGGTGTTCCAGTGGTTAGGATATGGCGCTTTCACCACATTGACCTGGGTTTGATTTCGGTCAGGGAACAAAGAACTCACACCACCCTGAAGCCAAGCAGGGTTGGGCCTGGTCAGTACTTGGTTGGGAGACCGCCTAAGAATACCAGGAGATGTATGCCCAGTGGAGAAGGAACTTGCAACCCACTCCAGTATCTCTGCCATGAATACCAAGTGATTCAATATGGTGTGTTATGGTCAATGAGGTCAGGAAGAGTCCGACACAACTGAACAATGCAAATACATATTGTGCTAAAATTACAGTTTTCACAAAAAAAATGTTATTTGCATGAGTTGCTGTTGTCGCCACAATCTTACCATTAATACTGTTTTGTAAATCTCCACAAAAAGCTATATACTGTATATTCACTGAAAGAAATTGCTGCTTGAACAGCCTGTTGTTTTTTTTACAAACATATTAAAAACTTGTAATGAACATAAATACAGAAAATATAAAATCTGCTTTATATTCTGAGAGAGATGAAAGTTAATTGAATTTGCCATGTTGTTTAGCTTCTTGTATATTTGATATGTTTTTTTGTTTTTTTGTGTGTGCTTGTTTTCCAATGTTTGAGAAGAAGTAAATATACAGATACTCAAAACAGCTGCCAGGCAGCAGCCGAGCACAGGCCCTAAATACAAATGGCTGGTGACCAGACCAGGCTTTATATATATAATCTGTCTCTCTTATATGACATACATCTATATCTAATTGTTATTACTTAGCTGCCTATCTATCTATCTATCTATCTATCTATCTATACATCTATCTATCTATCTATCTATCTATCTATCTATCTATCTATCTATCTATCTACAGTATCTATTATCTATCTATCTATCTATATCTATCTATCTATCTATCTATCTATCTATCTATCTATCTATCTATCTATCTATCTATCTCCCTCTCTATCTCTCTATCTATCTCTCTATCTATCTATCTGTCCCTGTTTTTTCAAGCGATCCCTCCTAGCTCTATGCACACTCCTATTTACATGGCGTTGTATACATTATTACCTCAGTTATTTAAAATAATTTTAAACTCAGATTTTACAGAGCTATTTAACCCAATGGTGGTGCCCATTCTCCTCACTGTCTCCTTATGCAATTTCTTCTAAATTATTGCTTCTCAAAATTCTTATGCTCTTGAGGTTCCATCAAATATGCACATACTACATAAATTTAAATGCATATACCCACACAGCAATGCCATACATAATAATAAAACAATGTTGTATACACAAAATTATTTGTGTAACAGTTTTAAACATACTTCTATGGACTGCACTCTAGTACAAATATATATTATATGTGCAGCAGGGCCTACACTCTAGTAACAATATATATACAGTAGACTCTCAGATAACCAGAACGCAAGCAACCAGAAAAAATTGAATACTATACTTTAATAAAAATTAAGATTACAGGGCTCAACAAATTCCAGGAGCCAGGTTGTAATGCCACCAAATGCTTACAGGCACCTAGATATCATCCACTGCACATATCTGCAATTCAGTTATACCTGGGAGCAGACAGACATGAGTGATTTGAGGCCCCAGTTGCAGTCTTTGGCGTTATATTCCCCGGGATAGGCACCGCACCCCTCCAGCCCAACGTACCTGTGTGTAAGTGAGGAAGTGAAAGCTGCTACTGCTGGCTGGTAGAACAGCCCTCCACTGACATCCTAGGTGCAACCTAATCTAGGCCTATTTTAATAGTAACTCTCTAAGCAACTAGTACAATATATATTTATGTGTATATATATAATATATATATATGTATGTGTATGTGTGTATATATATAATATATATATATATATATATATAAAATAATGGATGCCATAGGCATCATCAAACTCGCTTTGAAAGAAGTGATGTGATAAATGTACGAAGAATATATGGCTGGAGAGATATCCATTGTTGACCAAATTGTCAACCTAGTCAATACAGCAGGATTAGGAGATGTAGATGTGCAGGATATGAGGAGTTGCTGAAGGTTTCTGGTGAGAGCCTTACCAACAATGACCTTCAGGAACTGACAAAACAAGGGATTCATATAGAACTAAAAAATAGTGATTTTCTGACAACAAAGAACCAGAAGAGCTGTGCTAAGATTTCCCCAGTAAAAGTTTGATGACGATAACCAAATCATTGATCCAATTTGCTGAATGAGAGAAACAAATGTCACTAGATGATTTCATTGCTAAAACTCAAGAATTCAGAAGAGTCAGAACCTTAGAACATCACAAAAGTAAAGTTATGCAAACTGTATTTAGCAAATTAATAAAAAATACAGTAACCTAAAATTAAAGTATTAAACCTTGTGTATTCTTGGTCGCAAGATCCCCCTACCCCTATTTACCCTTGTTAAAATAACCCAGTGTAACACTGTTTCATTTAGCCTCTCTATCTTCTAGGAATGCATCTAGAGAGTTAATGGGTTTTACCTCGTTGTGTGTGTGTTGTGTGTATATAATATTATATATATATATATAGTTATATATATCTTTAGGGGCTACACTGTAGTGGCAATATATATTTATGTACGGGGGGGACACACTAGTGCAATATAAATATATGTACAGCATTAATGGCTCTGTCTGCAACTTATATGATTACTCACAAACATCTTACTATATACACCACATTTCCTCCAGACTCTGGGAGTACTTCTCCACATAAGCGCTTTTATATTACTCATATTTTTTGTTTCTCTCTTGAAGCTTTGGGAAGGTAAGTGAGTTTAGCTATAATCAAGCTGACAAAGGAATTGAGGCCATAATTTCCCAACATTGATCGCCTGCTTTATATAGTCTCATTTGTTTTGGCCCTTGAAACCTTATCATCACCGGACCCCACCTATCCAAAAATCCTCGTGAATCTCTGCTGCAATCCCAGAGTTTACAAATCAAATGTATTCTGCCTCATATTACTAGAAATTTAATGCCGTACTTTCTTGCTTTAAGTAAACATGTCATTTTAGCAAGTAAACATTGCGGCAGGCAGCAAACATTTGTCTGTAAACAGCATATATTTTGTTTTTAGGTACAGTTAAAGTCACAAGAATGTTGTGCATTGGCAAACATGTTACATCTATTCATTAATCAGAAAAATGTGTTCATCTTATCTAGTGACAAAAGCATTGCAGTTGCCTTGACTTCACTTATTTTTATATGGATCCTCCACATGGTCCCAGTATTTAAAGGACCACTGCACAATGAGGGCCTCATTCTATTATCGGCCGTAAATCTGCCGCAAAGCTGCGATTCCTTGCGGGGCTCCCGTTACCTTGCAATTCAAATAGACGGCGCCGCAAGGATATCCCCTTACGGACGATCGTATATCTTGCAACCGGCCGTAAGCTCAGAAATCTAAAAGAAATATAAATTCAAGACGGCACTTAAATCTTAAATATATATTCAAGACGGCACTGTAAAGCTCTGAAATGCTAGGGATCATAATGGGGGACATAAAGATTAATAGCAACCCCCTCTCAAGCTTGCACATCAGCCCAAATCCGAGATTTCATTAACTGTTTATTTTCCTGCAGCAGCGTGGGCGGGTCTGAGGTGCTCCAAGCCCTCTGGACTTTTTCCACGGATATTTGACATAAATAAAAATTATTTACGGATTTGAGTATAGCTATGAATGCTAACACCTACAATCACTTTATAGTCTCCTCAGAGTGCAGGATGGCTTTATTATGGCTTTATTATGTGCTTAATTGTGTGCCTGCGGGACCTTTTTGCTGCAAGTAAGCTGCGGCTCGGTTTTAGCCTTGCAGAGAGGGTTCCTGGAGCAATTGAATAGCAACCGGGATTTGCTTGCGGCCGAAACTCTTGCGTCGTTTAAGATCAAAGGCTTGCCTCCGGCGCGTGCGGCCGCAAGGGATAACAAGGCGTCGGCCGCAAGCCTGCCGGAGGTCCACGGCCGCCGGAAGGGAATAGAATAGGCGAATAGCTTGCAGCCGGTCCTTGCGCCCCCGCATCTCCTACGGACGATAATAGAATAAGGGCCTGAGTGTCTGGCAGCCATAATTGAAAAAGTCATAAAGTCTGTTTTTAATTGGAAACAAAATGATCCCTGGAGGTGTCCATGAGCTTCCATTTATGTAGAGCAGTGGTTGAATCTATTGATGGAAGCTTGCCTGCTTCTGGGCTTGTGAGATGAAAGGAGTGGTAAGATCCAATTATAAGTCAGATCTAATTATCAAATAACCCTCACCTTCTCAAGCTCTCAAGTATTTATCTATTAGCAAACAAAAATTCAAGTACTCTTTAAAAATATTTTTACGTTCAGTGGCTATTTTTGTTATTTTGCTACTTACTTCATACCAAGTGCTGTTTTTCTTGAACTACAGTGGTCCTTAATGGGTGGGGGGTCAAACTAATTGAGCCATAGAATCCCTTTTAGGCTGCAGAAAGCAATGTTTGCAGCCCAGGCTTGAATGGAACCACTCTTCCTCTCTTCATAACTTTCTTACAAACATCACAGTCCATTCCCTTGAGCCCTAATGTCCATTTTCTGCAACCCACATCCCTCTTGAACTACAGTATTATATTCACACCCTTTTCTACCATCCCCTTATCTCAATTTCATCCAAAAACTCTATTCCTGTCCTCCATACCCCTCCCTCTACTGAACACCCTATTATCTTGCTTTTCTCTACACCGTTCTCATCTATCCACCCATAATCCCTTTCTTTCTTTAATTTCCCATTTCTACTCATCTTCAATCACTTATTTCTTCATTCCCTTAACCTTTTCTTCCCAATCTCTACTCTTTGAATTCTGCAACACTTATTTGCACCTACATCCCCCCTCCATAATTATGCCCCTTTTTTGCCATTTCCACATCCTCTTTCAGTGGCGGCTGGTGAACTTTCAAGTTGGAGGGGCGCCAGGGTGAAAATAGCCTCTCCCCTTTTTCAAACCACACCCTTTTATAACTCCTCCCCTGACGTCATAATGACCTTTATAAGCCCCAGCCCAATGACCTTATACTTGTAAAGCCCATTGAAATACATGATCAGCAATGCAGCAATGTCAAGAAGTAAAGTAACAATGCGTTAAATTCATTGGTATACAATATAGATTGAAAAAACTCATGTGACAAGACTACAGTAATATCATAATTGCACCTATACGCATTAACAGAAAAATTAAAGCAGTGACACCTTACCATTAGTCGGCTCTTCTTCTCAGGGTATTCACGTTCAGTAAGTTGACCAACGAGTACAAACAAATCTGCTGCCACATAGGGTTTGCACCTGGCGTTGAAAGAAAACAAGCAAATCAATCAGACCATTCAAGAACAAAACCATACCTTAAAAACCTTAAAAGACCAAGTGGAACCATATAGGCCCCAAACATACCTTAGAAGACCAAGTGTGACCATATAGGCCCCAAACATACCATAGAAGACCAAGTGTGACCATATAGGCCCCAAACATACCTTAGAAGACCAAGTGTGACCATTATGCCCCAAACATACCTTATAAGACCAAGTGTGACCATAGGCCCCAAACATACCTTAGAAGACCAAGTGTGACCATATAGGCCCCAAAACATACTTAGAAGACCAAGTGTGACCATATAGGCCCCAAACATACCTTAAAAAGACCAATCAGGACTGTATAGGCCAAACCAGTGGATCTTGGATTCAAGAAAACAACAACATTTCACTTCTGTTTAGACCAACACAATAATCAATGTCAACTAAACCAGGTTTGAATTAGCAATATGGATGACCATATGAGCAGTAAACGCCACGCCAAGGCTTCAACAATTGTTACTGACCATTCACACACCTTTCATAGCTCCTTCCATATGCACACCCACAACACCATTCATACTTTACTTACCACTAGTTATTTTTGGTAGTTCGGTGGTGCCATTTCTGAGAACTTTACTTACCCTTGAAGGTGCCTCCAATTCTTCAAACCAAGTGCATTCAACCGCTCAGGGCCATGGTGCTTCTTAAATACCTTTTTATCCTCTTTCAATGTGGAGAAGCATCTATCTGATTTCTGCAGTAGTCTTCGGTGTTGTAAGCAGGATTCCTTATTAGCTTCACTGTCTCTGTGAAATCATTATGCAGATTAAATTGATGGTAAAGTTGGTGCAGAGCAACAGCACTCATACAGACATGAAATTCTGGCTTCCCGTACAGAAGTGACAGCTACCCTTGGAAGTGCCTCCAATTCCTTCAAACCAATGCATTCAACCGCTCCAGGGCCATGGTGCTTCTTAAATACCTCTTTATCCTCTTCAATGTGGAGAAGCATCTTTCTGATTCTGCAGTCGTCTTCGGTGTTGTAAGGAGGATTCCTTATAGCTTCACTGTCTCTGTGAATCATTATGCAGATTAAATTGATGGTAAAGTTGGTGCAGAGCAACAGCACTCATACAGACATGAAATTCTGGCTTACCGTACAGAAGTGACAGCTACCCTTGGAAGTGCCTCCAATTCCTTCAAACCAATGCATTCAACTGCTCCAGGTCCATGGTGCTTCTTAAATACCTTTTTATCCTCTTCAATGTGGAGAAGCATCTTTCTGATTCTTTAGTAGTCTTCGGTGTTGTAAGGAGGATTCCTTATAGCTTCACTGTATCTGGGAAATCATTATGCAGATTAAAATTGATGGTAAAGTTGGTGCAGAGCAACAGCACTCGTACAGACATGAAATTCTGTCTTCCCGTACAGAAGTGACAGCTACCCTTGGAAGTGCCTCCAATTCCTTCAAACCACGCCAAGGCTTCAACAATTGTTACTGACCATGCACACACCTTTCATAGCTCCTTCCATATGCACACCCACACACCGTTCATACTTTACTTACCACTAGTTATGTTTGGTAGTGAGGTGGTGCTGCTTAACGCAGTTTATCTTTGCACACCCTGGGGGTATGCATTCTTCTTTGCTTCAATCACTTGTATTTAAATTTTGCACGGCGATCTTTCAAAGAGACAAAACTTCTCAATGGATTTTTCATTGAAGTCTGGGATCTCGGAAATCAGTTGCTTTTCCATTGAGAGCATCGCCAATGCATTCAACCGCTCCAGGGGACATGGTGCTTCTTAAAAAGGTTTTTATCCTCTTCAATGTGGAGAAGCATCTTTCTGATTCTGCAGTGGTCATCGGTGTTGTAATCAGGATTCTTAATAATTTTCACTGTCTCTGTGAAATCATTCTGCAGATTAAATTGATGTAAAAGTTTGTGCAGAGCAACAGCACTTGTACAAGCATAAAATCTGTCTTCCATACAGAAGTGAAAGCTCAGTGCGTAATGTTCCTTCTTCAGGATTGGATATGCTTGCAACGGTGTCTTCCAGAGCTTGGGTTGGAAAGCAAGTGTCATGGGTTTTATACAAGTCACTTTGAACAAGTTTGGCACTGACTAGGTGATTTGAAAATGAAAAACGTTCTTTTGCATGAACCACCACTATGTCACACACCTCTCTTGAAAGTTGTCTCAAGGTTGAGATCTCCGTACTCCCTCTGTGGAATGTTACATCGCTCGGCAAACTTGCTTCTATCTCGTCAACAGAATTACAGATTTTCTGGATGCGGCTGACAAAGTCTTCTGTGACTTTGTGATATAAACAGTATCCGTGTCTCGCTTCTGAAGCTGACTATAGTGGATGTCAACATGTCCGCATTATTAAATGAAATAATTTAAGGAAGTAAAGGAACTCCCTGTCTTCCAGCATTCCAAAGAAACCTGCCGGCTTCACGTATAGATGTTTGATCAAAGTTTAGACATGCTTCAATTGTCTGGAATCACTCAAGTAGCGCATCTCTGTTCTCGTAGATGACGTTCACGGTCCTAACGTTGAAGGTCCATCGTGTCAGATGCACCTCTTGGAAGTCTTCTACCAACTACCTCAACCAGAACTCCAGTCCTTTTTGGAGAGCGTGAAAAAAAAGATGGTATGCCGCCTATGTTGGAAAAAAAACTCGAACTCTTCCAATCCTTGAAACTGCTTTCTCCATTATTAGGTTCAGTTGGTGAGCATAGCAATGGACGTAGTGTGCGTTCGGGTACACGTCTTTATTTTTCTTTGAACTCCTCCTTGATCTCCACGCATCACACTGGCACCATCTTAGCTTTGAGCTATGAGTTTCATCTTGTCTTCTGGCTCTGGGAGAACAGTATTCAGACTTTCCAGCACAACAGCAGGCAATCGAGTCTGCATCCGTTGCTTTCATTTCGTGAAGCCATCAAATCTTTCCACACACTTGATGCTTCTTGTCAATGTAGTGATAGACTACAACGCACTGTGTCCTAGCGGAAATATCGGTTGTTTTCATCCGCTTGGATTGCCACAAACTGGGCTTCCTTAAGCTCTTGGTGAAATCACTTCCTTAATAACTTTCATGCATGCAGTCCAGTAGCTCATTCTGCACGGTTTTGGATGTGCCCTTAAACACAGTTGCAGTCTTCAAATGCTGTTCCATTGCACTATCGATACTGCCAACCAAATCCACCAGGCCTCGAAACACTCCTGGATTTAGCGATGTTTCGCTTTCAGTCGTGTCCTCTTAATGACAAAGCAGCCACAAAAGTGAACACAATCAATTATCTTCGAAAGGATGTACCGGTTCTTAGCCACTTCTTCGTTGTGTTTTTGAATACTGACTTGGTACCCTTGGTCCAGTTGAACTGCAATGTTCGCCTGTCCAAGCATCTCAAACTTGATCCTGTTATCCAAGTGAGCTTTAGAAGCTTTTGTGTTTCGTCAATTTATCAGCTAGATGTTTGACATCAGTCACTCCAGTTTTGGTCCAAGCAGCGTCACCACCAAATAGGATGCATGGGAAACAATATAAGGACTTCCTAGAAACACTTCCACAAAGCAGTCGTTCTTCTTGTACCATTCAGTATTGAAAGTACGGATATATTGCTTCCCTCTATCTCTTGCGATTTGCTGCAGATTTATCTCTGGTTGGTCAGGGTCCTAACCGTTTT
>CM050164.1:148766899-148932541 GCA_027410445.1 Discoglossus pictus | reverse complement strand
AAATCAACTAGGGCCAATATTAAGATCTCCAGTGGCCATAGAAAATGGATTAGGTGAGAGACAATCCTATTTATTAATTATATTCAGTTCCAATGGTCTCGCACTCTTTGCTTCCTCAACTTCTCCTCTTACACTTATAGGACAAATTCCACCTAAACTTAAGTTTTTTTCATATATTACAGAGCACACCTAGAGAATATTAACTATTTATGTATATTTTATTGAGTTTGGAAGTTACTGTTCCATGTTCGAAGAAACTGGAAAATGCCATTAGAATTTAAAAAAAAAGCATTCCTTTTAAATTGGTGACACTGTGTGATCTGATTGGATAAACATGTCAAGAGCTAGTCAAGCTACAGTTGCATGTCTATAATGTGTTACATTCAGCTGCTCACATGATCTACCATACAGAGGTGTTACAGAAACAAGACAACTGCATTCACATATTCATTTGATCTTCTATAAGACTCCCCATAAGGGGAACTTCCTCATTAATGCGATCCAGTTTCACCACCATCTTGTGTAGTACTTTTCTTTGCTGTACAACATGGAGCATGGCAAATCCAAAGGAGTTCAAATGTGTCCGTGTCTTCCTTTATAAAATG
The DNA here is from genome assembly GCA_027410445.1 of Discoglossus pictus. Taxonomy (NCBI): domain Eukaryota; kingdom Metazoa; phylum Chordata; class Amphibia; order Anura; family Alytidae; genus Discoglossus; species Discoglossus pictus. The sequence continues at coordinate 148,931,936 of CM050164.1, read as the reverse complement.
GTGAGCTCCTCTAAATGCAAAGTTTGTCCACTCAACTTTAAATATTAACTCTAGAGGTTTAAGATAGGTGATTTGTAAGGTATGAATAGCCATTCCTTCCTGGTTGGAACTAAATTAAGGCATCACTGTAATGACCCAGCTTTCATAACTCTTAAGTTGTAAACATCAGTATAAACAACTTTTCAATTGAGAGGGCCACTGTATTGCAAACATTTTGAATATACATTTAAATGATCATGTTTTGTATGATAAATAATTGATCTATAGAGCAAAAATGGGCGTGGGCTCGTTTTTACCTCCTCTTTCCTGATAAGTTACAGGAGCAGTGAACCTTATGGATATGTGTACTGCAATATATTGTACTTTTTGTTCAAATTGTTTTTATATAAATTAGATAGGAAAACACAATTAACAGGAACACCATGTTTCCTTTTACACTTCTTCTTAACTTAACTTCCAAGACTAATCAAATGTATTATTTTTTAACCTATATGTCTGTTTAGGTGTTATTTGTTTTTATAAGAATATAATTTATTTTCCTGGAAAAATAAAACTTTTGCAATGTTTAAAACATGTGCCTTAAAATGCATAAACGAAAGATTTGGACTACAGCAAACTTTTAAATTTACACTCAAATATCTGGAGTACCTCCCACCTTTTACAAACTATATCAATATCTGCACTTAATATCTTCAAGGTTTTTGTGGGAAAGTGTTGGGAAATGTGCGACACACAGTTGGGTTTGGAGGCAACAAATGATCAGGGGAAAAACAGCTATTTCCAGTGTATTTTTTCCCTCAATATTTTTAATTGCTAGTCTACAGATTTTATTACTGATATTTACTACTTAAACTGCGAAAACAGAAAAATTACAATGTCTGTTAATGATTATTTTACATACTTTGTAACATATTTATAAATTCCATAAATTCTTTATCATTTTTACTAGTAAAGCTGTCATAACCTTCCATATTGGTTACATTAATATTGAATATTGACTGAATTTGTAACTACCACAAATTATACACTATACAGCACTGCATGAATTATTGTAACTTTAAAAAATAAATAAAAAAGCTAATAATAATAATAATAAATGTAATGCATGTATCATTATCTCCGGGAGCACCCCTGTAATCTTTCAATAAGGTCAACACTTTGAGCCACCACACCTTCTCTTTTTTTTAATAATAATAATCGTTCTTTATTTATTTTTTACTTGCAGATAAATCTTTACTGGAAAGGCTGATGACCCAGAATGCTCTTTATAAAAAGAATGATGTTGGTTACAACTCCCAGTTTGTCACCAAATTACTGAAAAACTACAGGTCTGTCATTTATTTAAGATAGTTACTGATGACTATTACTTTTAAAGGCAGTAATCTTTTCGATTTGTATCGATAAAATTATTCAGCAAAAGCCTCACTTATTGTTAAATAAGTGTAATTACTATAATTAAGCCTTAAAGATGGGTATTTTAGGCCTAAATTATTTGAAAAGATCCTCACTCTTTATTAATGACTTTATCTGAGGTAAATACGTAAATAACCACACCATAAATAAGCCATTGCCCTCACTGTGAGAGTTATTTATTTGGTGCACACTGTCTTCCCAAAGTTATGCACTTAGGTCCACACCCCCTTCCTTATCAAGCACTCTGAGCTGCATATTTGCATAAAGTGCTGCTCATTTGCATAAACTGTCCATGCAAACAATGTTGAATATCTCAGGATTAATTTACTGTAGAGAATGGCTAGTACATTTAGTGTATAGTTTATAGTGCTCTTAAAGATGAAACAAAGTTGCTGCTTGAATTTGTTTTGAAAGCTAATTAAATGCATATTTACTGTAAGATGTAATACTTCTGTGCACATAACACTGTATTCATGCTCACTGGCTATCAGGGACAAGCCCCTGATAAGGACAATGTTACATTAAAAATGTGCATGACTGACCGGTGATCTGTTAAGGACAGTGATGGATTGGCTCTTTCTTCCTCTCCATCTTTAGGTCTCATCCTGACATCCTATATGTTCCTAATGACCTGTTTTATGATAACGAGCTCCTGGCAGAAGCAGATGAGATGATCACACATTCCTATTGCTCATGGGAGAAACTGCCTCGTAAGGTAAATACCTAAGCACGCAGATCCAGTTTTTGCAGGGCTGTGCACTTTAGTTTTATTATGTTTTATTATTAAACAACTTGCAAATAATACATCTTGCTTTTTCATGTGACATATACACAGACGCTTATGGTCTTGTACTGCTTTGCACGCACATTCTCTACTATCTATTGAATACAGGTACTTTCTGTTCTTCAATAGTTATTAGCCTGCTATAGCTTACAGAAAAAAAACGTTTTTATCTTTACAAACTACCTTTGTAAAAAATGTTTAAGATATTCTGTAGACTAGATCATTTCATGATATAATTTAATTATCTTACTGTAAAAAATATTTTATTGTGTATATATATATATATATATATATATATATATATATATATATATGTGTGTGTGTGTGTATATATATATATATATATATATATATATATATATATATATATATATATATATACACATACATACAGTGGATATAAATAGTCTACACGCCCCTGTTAAAATGTCAGGTAAAAAAATGAGACAAAGATAAATAATTTCAGAACTTTTTCCACCTTTAATGTGACCTATAAACTGTACAACTCAATTGAAAAACAAACTGAAATCATTTAGGTGGAGGGAAGAAAAAAAAAGAAGACAAATAATGTGGCTGCATAAGTCTGCACACCCTCTTATAACTGGGGATGTAGCTGTGTTCAGAATTAGGCAATCACATTCCAAATCATGTTAAATAGGAGTCAGCATACACCTGCCATCATTTAAAGTGCCTCTGATTAACCCCAAATAAAGTTCAGCCGCTCTAGTTGGTCTGTCCTGAAATTTTCTTAGTCGCATCCCCCAGCAAAAGCCATGGTCCACAGAGAGCTTCCAAAGCATCATAGGGATCTCATTGTTAAAAGGTATCAGTCAGGAGAAGGGTTCAAAAGCATTTCCAAGGCATTAGATATACCATGGAACACAGTGAAGACCGTCATTATCAATTGGAGAAAATATGGCACAACCGTGACATTACTAAGAACTGGAGCTCCCTCCAAAATTGAAATTTTATTTTTATATTTTTTCTTCCCTCTACCTAAAAGATTTCAGTTTGTTTTTCAATTGAGTTGTACAGTTTATAGGTCACATTCAAGGTGGAAAAAGTTCTGAAATGATTTATCTTTGTCTCATTTTTTTACAGCACAGAAACAGGGGTGTGTAGACTTTTTATATCCACTGTGTATATATATATATATATATATATATATATATATATATATATATATATATATATATATTCTGTTTTTGGTACAATACTAGTTAAGATTTATGCTTTTTTGAGGAACTACACTTGATGATAGGCAAAATGTTGCTAATATGCAATATTTTATTTAGTAAAGTACCACTGTGATCAAACAGTACATTTTAGTATTCAGAAGAACAAGAATTGAACATATTTATATTTATTGTATTATAAAAAAATGTTTAGAATGGTAAAGAAAATAATTCACGATCATTATTTATATTGTTATATGTTATTCTGCTCTGCAATGCAATCTACCGTTTTGGTTTCTCATAGTCTGCTTCCTGAACAGAAAGTGTCTTATCTACATAATGTTAATTTAGCATATATGGCTGCCAGTGCTTTCAGTACCAGTAATAGAAAACTCATTAGTATACAAGAACACACCCCCTGAAAGAAAATAGGTGTCTACGGGAAAGAATAAGTTGGTATAAAAGTGCGATATAGTCCGATATTGTGAAGCAATTTTGTGTCCTCACACACTGAGACAAAGTTGTCAAAATCCCAATAAATATCCTTGTTTATAAATTAAACAAGATCATCCTTTTAATATGATAAAGTAGATAGTATAAATGTGATTTGTGTCTATATTACTTTCCTGTCATGTGGCACTCTATGAATTGCTTTATTTTTCCTTTTTAAAGGGATTCCCTATCATTTTCCATGGCGTGCTTGGAAAAGATGAACGTGAAGGGAACAGCCCATCTTTCTTCAATATAAATGAGATTGAAGAGGTCATGACTTACCTTGAATATCTGCTAAAGTCTCAGGGCAAGAAAGGCTTGGCCAAGATCTCACCCAAAGAAATTGGTATTATCTCTCCTTATAGGAAACAGGTAAAGTAATCATGAGCTGTCTTCCTTTTTGAACCACATAGGCATACCTCCTACTCTAGCAATTCTACTTCTTTGTTTTACTAAGATAAAGATGTCTTCCAGTATTGGTATCATACGGTTGGTGGGCTTTATATTTAGTGCTTGTTTCATTAGACCAAAAACTTTAAATTAATTTGTTGAGCTATGAGAAGAGGGGTAACCAAATTAGACTTTTTTTTTTCTCTAGAAAAAAAAAGTCTCCTACAAGGTGATGTGAGTACTTTTGGTGAATAGAAAACTTTGTCAGGTGACGACTTCATGTCAATAAATCACCACTTGTGGTTAGAGGAAACAAGATTTCACCTGAAAGAGGAAAAAAAGGCTTCTTCAGGTGAGGCCATCAGATTATGGAACTCCTTACCAAAAGAGGTTGTGACAGCAGATACAATAGATATCTTTTAAAAGGGGTTGGCTATATTCTTGAATAAAACTACATATGCCGTTCTTTCAGGTGAAATATTTCCTTTAACTACGATAGGTAGGATATTCATATATTTATATTTTCATATATTTTATAAAAGAACTTAAGAGGAAATTTTCCATTTTAGCAGGAGTACCCAGCACAAGACAGGTGATATTTCAGATTGGGTAATTACAGGGCAGATGTTGCATATCCATAATTATAAGCAGTATAATACCCTGCATATGTAAAACATTTAAAATAAAACAAACAAAATTGTCTAATTTAACACAGCAGTTTGACTGTGCACTCCAGGTCTTCTGTCAGGACATTGCAATGATATATGATGATGCTCATTAGACTAGTAGACTATTAGACTGATCCTCCCTTTGCAATACTGGGACTGGTGGAAGGTATACTTAACCTCCTGCCAGGACCAGTATTGCTAAGGTGGTTAAGTTTAGTAGACTAACAAGCTATACCTTATATCAGGCTCAGTATTGCTTAAGAGGATAAGTCTAGTAGACTAATGAGCTATACCTTCTACCAGGCCCAGTATTGCAACTTTTAGAAAATAAATTTTATTAATCTACTAAAATGATCCTTTTATGGAAATACTGGACCCAGTAGAAGGTATGGCTCCTAAGTCTATTGGACTGATCCTCCTTAGCTGTACAAAGCTTGGTAGAAGGTATAGTTCATTAGTCTACTAGACTGATCCTCCTTAGCAACACTGGGACTGGTAGAAAGTATAGCTCATTAGTCTTGTAGACTGATCCTCCTTTGCAGTACTGGGACTGGTAGAAGGTATAGCTAATTAGACTAGTAGACTGATCCTCTGTAGCAATACTGGGACTGGTGGTAGGTATAGCTCATTAGACTAGTAGACTGATCCTCCTTAGCAACAATGGGACTGGTAGAACGTATAGTCTACTAGACTTACCGTGCTTAGCAATACTGGCCTGGCAGAAGGTGTAGCTCATAAGTCTACTAGACTGATCCTCCTTAGCAATACTGGGCCTGGTAGAAGGTGTAGCTCATTAGACTAGTAGACTGATCCTCCTTAGCAATAGTGGGACTGGCAGAAGGCTTAGCTCATCAGACTAGTAGACTGATTCTTCTTAGCAATAGTGGGACTGGCAGAAGGCTTAGCTCATTAGACTAGTAGACTGATCCTCCTTAGCAATACTGGGCCTGCTAGAAGGTGTAGCTCATAAGACTAGCACCATGAGTATGCAGAAAATGCATACAGAGAAAATGCAAATGCAGTGGGGCTTTTGCTCTAAAAGTTGTAATTTTATACAAAGTTTCAATAATTAAACTCATTCCTTTTCTGTACTCTGCTCCACATAAGTAGTGTCTGATTCTGGTACATCTGACAATATGTCTGACATGTTGCAGAGTTATCTGGAGAATAAGACTTGATTGTTGCTCACAAGTTGTCTGGGGGAGCATGTAAAACTTACTTACTTGTGTTTTAACCCTATTTCTGTACAATGGTATATTTTATTTATTTACACCAATTTAATTTAATTTTAGGTGGAAAAAATCCGCCAAGCCATTAAATTGAGTTTTAATGGTGTGAATGACATCAAAGACTTACAGGTAAGCAACTGAAATCAAGGGTAAAAACGGATTAACACTAGGAATAGTAGAACTATATAACTCAGAATTAATGTAGCCATATGCTGTGCACGTTTTATCATTGATATTAAATTCACAATTTTGCTGTGCAAAGCTGTTGAGTGACCCTTAACCTTCCTGGCGGTATGATTATTTCCGTATTTAGAATGTTAAAGCGGTACATTCTAAAACCCTGACATAATCATGCCACCTTTAGATACCATTACCCCTTCCCCCTCTCCTCCTCCCTTTCCCCTTATCCTCCTTCTCCTCCCCCCTTTCCCCCTTATCCCCTGAAGGGGACAAATGATGATTACACCAATTATATTTGCTGACCACCGGGGTGAACCTTTACTCATAAACAAGACGTCTTGGGGATTCTGTATGGAAATGAACACACATATACACACGCAAGCTTTCCACAGAGAGTCTCCTTTATTTGGTTACATTTGGAACTTATATAACAGATAGGATAATAATTCTTACATGTCAGGTTTCTCATTGGCTATTATCCAGTGCCAGGTACCAAACCGTCAGGTGTGGTGCGCGTTCCACAGAAAAGGTTCATGAGAGCAGTTCATAAGAATAGTGCATGAGAAAAGTGCACAGATCATCACGTACACATATTTCTAGAACATTCTCAAAGTTTATGCAATTAAAAATTGGCAAGAAATATGTTGTAGATAACAGGTTTCAAGATTACATATTTTAGCTGTGAGAGCAGTTTCTAGCAGAGTCTGGTACCTAAGGCACCTGCTAAGCTGAGCAGAAACACAATGAACCCCTTCATTCCCCTCATTCCCCCTTATCCTCCTTGCTTATTCTCCTGATCCTCCCCCTCATCCTCCTCATCTTCCCCCCCTCATCCTCCTCATCTTCCCCCCTCATCCTCCTTTAGCCCCTCATCCTCCTCCCCCCCTCATCCTCCTTTACCCCCTCATCCTACTTTACCCCTCATCCTACTTTACCCCTCATCCTACTTTACCCCCTCATCCTCCTTTACCCCCTCATCCTCCTTTACCCCCTCATCCTCCTTTACCCCTTCATCCTCCTTTACCCCCTCATCCTCCTTTACCCTCTCATCCTCCTTTACCCTCTTATCCTCCTTTACTCCCTCATCCTCCCCCTCATCCTCCTCTTCCTCCTCCTTTCCCCCCTCATCCTCCTCCTTTCCCCCCTCATCCTCCTCCTTTTCCTCCTCTTCCCCCTCCTTTTCCCCCTCCTCTTCCCCCTCTTCCTCCTCTTCCCCCTCTTCCTCCTCTTCCTCCTCTTCCTCCTCTTCCCCCTCTTCCCCCTCTTCCCCCTCTTCCTCCTCTTCCTCCTCTTCCCCCTCTTCCCCCTCTTCCTCTCTTCCCTCTCTTCCCCCTCTTCCTCCTCTTCCCCCCTCTTCCTCCTCTTCCCCCCTCATCCTCCTTCTCTTCCCCCTCATCCTCCTCCTCTTCCCACTCTTCCTCCTCTTCCCTCCTCTTCCTCCCTCATCCTCCTCTTCCCCCCTCATCCTCCTCTTCCCCCCTCATCCTCCTCTTTCCCCCCTCATCCTCCTCTTCCCCCCTCATCCTCCTCTTCCCCCCTCATCCTCCTCTTTCCCCCTCATCCTCCTCTTCCCCCCTCATCCTCCTCTTCCCCCCTCATCCTCCTCCTCATCCTCCTCTTCCCCCTCATCTTCCTCTTCCCCCTCATCTTCCTCTTCCCCCTCATCCTCCTCTCCCCTCTCATCCTCCTCTCCCCCCTCATCCTCCTCTTCCCCCCCTCATCCTCCTCTTCCCCCCCCTCATCCTCCTCTTCCCCCCCTCATCCTCCTCTTCCCCCCCTCATCCTCCTCTTCCCCCCCTCATCCTCCTCTTCCCCCCCCTCATCCTCCTCTTCCCCCCCTCATCCTTTTCTTCCCCCCCTCATCCTCCTCTTCCCCCACTCATCCTCCTCTTCCCCCACTCATCCTCCTCTTCCCCCACTCATCCTCCTCTTCCCCCACTCATCCTCCTCTTCCCCCACTCATCCTCCTCTTTCCCCTCACCTTCTCTTCCCCACTCATCTTCCTCTTTCCCCTCACCTTCTCTTCCCCCCTCCTCCTCCTCTTCCCCCCTCATCCTCCTCCACTTCCTTCTCCTCTTCCTTCCTTCCCTCCCTCCTTCCCTCCCTCCTTCTCCCTTCCCCCCTCTCTTCTCTCTTTTTCTTAGCCTCCGATCAGCTCCTGCTGTTGATCAGAGGCTCGCAGCGCATCTTATGTCTGTTTCTTGTACCGGCATATGCTAATGACGTGACGCACTTGTGACGTCATTAGCATATGCCAGTTCCAGTCATAAGACGCGCTGCGAGCCTCCGATCAGCAGCAGGAGCTGATCGGAGGCTAAGAAGTCTTGAGAGGTGAGAGGGGGGAAGAAGATAGAAGAAAGGATAAGGGGGGGAAGAGGAGGATGAAGATGGGGAGGAGGAGGAGGAAGATGGGGAGGAGCAATCGTGTGCTGAGGGGGCCCAGGCAAACTCTGCAGCACTGGGCCCCCTCCACATCCTCCCTGCGGTAACCCTAAGTGTGGCTCGGGGTTACCGATTTAGGAATAGAAGATTAACCCCGAGTCACACTCAGTATTACCGCTAGGAAGGTTAAAGAAACACAGAGGTGATTATTAAATGGTCTTATAAAGAGATTGACTTGGTGCGGTTTTAGATAGTTTGAAATAAATAGAGCCTTATTGAACGATTTTGTTTCTTTGTTGCATGAGACCGTATTTAATATGCCACAGTGCTTTCTTTTTTCAAATGAATGTATCGCAAACCTCAATAGGTTTTTGAGCTCTAACTGTTCTTAGATGCTTGCCCTCTGTCAGCCTATTAGATCTACAGACTAAAGTATGTTCTCTAAACTTCATTCAAGCAAACAGGAAATGCAAACCTTTTTTTAATTCAATAAACAGTACATAGTTGTGTTCCATGTCCCTTTTTTAACTATTGCATTCAAATTTGGTTTAATGTTGACAGACATTTGGTTTTCTTTCTAACAATATTATACATCTAAGAGGATTGTAAAGAATGTTGGACTCAGATAGCATTTATATTTGATTCTACTGAAAGAATGCCAAATAGCAGATCAATTTCAAGTAGTATAAAAACTCGGCTTATACTCAAGTATACACATTATATCATTAAATGACGAACACCATAAATGTATATCCATATCATATTAAAATGGCTTATCCTGGTGTCAACCTGCACATTGCCTATTGGCCACTGTTTAACCATTTTGACCACCATTAGGTTGGCTCTGTTGAGGAATTCCAAGGTCTGGAGCGAAAGGTGATTATCATATCCACAGTGAGGAGCTGTCAAGACTATGTCAAGTTTGATGAAGACTTTAGCCTTGGCTTCCTGAAGAATCCCAAGGTGAGAGACCACAACATTTACATTCAGTTGCTTCCAAAATTCCTGTTGTTGCACCACTGAGAACCAACATGCATTTATCTTTACATCTAAACACATATTGTTATATGAATTATGGTTATAGAAATTGAAATGTATGTGTAAATGTTTTAACACTTCAAGTTCTAATATTTACTATTTAATCTTCTCTAGGAGGGGGTTTCTAAAAAAAAAGATAATTTTAGGTGGAGCTTGCCCTTTAAATAAAACCTGTCTAATCTTAAACTAGAGTATCCATGCACAGAGCATACAGCTGTATGCATCTCATACTCACGGATAGGTTTGACTACTACAGCTGTATTACTGCTTGGACAATACTGATACAATATCATTTACTCATCAGAGACAATCATTTTAAGAAGAAAACATAACCCTTTTCTGTGCACCCCCAAATTAACTACTCCACCTTTTCTCTGTGTCCCTATACTAAGACTATTGCACACATTGGATGTGTAATTGCTACCCTAGGCCTTGTTAATCTAGGCAGAAACACACAACTACCATAAGTAAACATTGGGCACTGCTGCAAACTGCAAGCCGCATGGATTTTGCCATTTTACATTTGAACAAGGCATAGTATCTGTTGGGGGAGATGTTGGTTTGTGCCCCAAACCTTTCTGCCGTTATATTGAAGCCTCAATACTTTGTAGCTCTCTCTACAATTTCTAATCTGGGATAGTCCATGATAATATAGTATTTAATCAACATTTGAAGAAGGGTGTGTTTTTGTTTAGGCCCAAGAGGCCTGGGTCTAGGGCAGCACATTTTCAGGGGGCAGGCTGCCTGAAGATACACTGCAGTACATTAATTTATGTTTGTATATGCACAGAAATGTTTATATGCAGTGATATTCCTGTCTGTGGCCCTCATTCAATTGCGATTTCGCCAATTGAATAGTGCTTTAAATAAGCACATAACATATTTTTTTAAAGAAGTCTTTAGTTAGTAAACATCTATCCAAAAGCAAGGTTTTCACTAACTAAAAACTTATTTAAAAAAATATGTTATGTGCTTATTTAGACCCCTATTCAATTGGCCAAATTGCAATTGAATGAGGGCCTGTAAGGGTACTTGACACTTTATGACAGACCAAGTGCCTCACACGCCACCACCTCTCTCCAGCACATATAAACTCATATAACATGCCCTCCCACCTACCCTAACCACACCCACCTACATATGATGTATGTTCATTTGTGCAGGTTCTGCATTATCACCTCCATTTTTCACAGCTGGTACCGCAATAAACTTAATCACTAATTAACCCTCTACTCTATTTTCAACTACTTGTCAAGTCCTTGTTTCTTCCTTTTAGTTATTCTCCTTTTGTTTCTTCTCCTTTTGTTTCATTAATCCCTTTAGATTGTAAGTTTTCAATCTTGTAAGGTGCTCTGAAAAAGACATCATGTATGGAAGATTTAAACTCAAAAACAGGGCCCCATACTGCTTAGCATATGTTTAATATTGTATTTACATTTTTATATATACATAACTGTTGTGGGTCCTTTCCCTCTTCACCATCGCAAAATCTGACAGCTGCAGTTCCTTCTCAGGCCGACAGATGGCGCTGCCGATTTGAGCATATAAGGTGCGCCGACAGAAGAGGCCTTGAGCTATGAGAGGTGCCCCGGGGGGCCGAGAGCCTGCGCCGAAAATAGCGATGGCCTAGCTGTCGATTCAGCGCCGTCGAGTTGCGCCACATCGGAGGGGAAAATAGTTCTTTGCCTTCCCTGGAACTTGATGGTGCCCGAAAATTCACAGCGCCCTCTGGCGGATGGCACCTATAACTGCAGCTGTCAGTGCTGCAGAAGAAATGCGCAGGCAAAGAGGGATAGATCCCTCTTGTGCATCCCTCAATTTTATAAAAAAGATATAATAATAATACTATATATACACATAAACTAATGATTTGAAATATAGAAAGGGGAAAGTAGGAGCTGCAAGTGGGGCATGGGGGGAAGCGCATACATTTTAATGGCCTAGGGCAGCAATAAATCGTAATATGCCCATAATCTGACCTGGTCTTTATCTAGCGCCATCCCACGTACACTATTCATTGCATGTAATCGTCATGTCTCTAATCTTCCTGTAGAGGTTTAATGTGGCCGTTACAAGAGCAAAAGCACTCTTAATTCTGGTGGGAAACCCAATCATACTCCGACAAGATCCCAACTGGTGTCGGTAAGTAACGCATACAATTATTTTAATTAAATAACAATATTATAGCATATTTTTACTTAATTATTTGATATAGATTTTATATAACGCCAGGAAATTTAGTACGACATATATGTTTAATTTTCTTTATTTTTTTCTGTTACGTTTCCAGTTGCTTTTAAAACTTACATTTAAACTTTAGTTTTGCAAACTTCAGCATCTACTTGTCTATGGCCCTATCAGGTGTCTAGGAGGTGGGAGAAGATCTGTGTAGGAGGCTGTCTTCATAGGACTCTTTATCTGCCTCCATCACTGCAATGGCTACTATAGGCAAGCCTAGACTAGTCAAACAAAAAATGAGGAGAGTCCCCCAACCCTGGAAATGTTATAGGGGAGGAAAGAAGTAGTTAAACATGGCATTTGTCTGCATATACTGATTTTATTTCTATTCAGTTACTAAATGAACACAATCTATTATTGTTTTACCAATACAGGGTACCCTTTAAAATACTATTTTTATTTCTTATGGTATGAGAAAAATAAACAAGAGAAAGTGGTTTACTTAAGATGAAATTGTACAGTAAAAATAATACCTGTTATATTAATTTATGTTATCCTATATAAAAGATGTGACTGCAGTGGTGCTTTAAATTATTTGTATATATTAGTTGCAGAAAATGTGCCTCAAATATTAAATTAAAAATATTTAATAAATTAAAATTATGGGTGTCATGCTGCGTTCCGAACACAAGAGGGTGCTGTGTTTCAGGAATTGCCAATTGAGTTAAAGGGGAAAATAGCAGGTATTCAGTGTCTGTTTTCTTACAGAATAACCACAAATTGACCAGCTTTTTATTTTGATCATTACTACTTACAATTCTGAAAACTAGACCATTACTTTGGCACTTTTTTATCTAAAGTTTTAGTTCTGTTATCCATCTGTCCATATCAACATCATCAGAATTTCTCCATAAGCTCAATAAATTGTGTGAGCCAGATTCCTGCAGGGCTAAATGTAAACATGAGTGCTATAAAAGCTAACAAGGCAGCATTTTAAAATAATTCTAAAGCCAATTTTATACATTTTCTGCTTGATTTACATGATAGTGCAAATACATTTTTTTTTTTGTTTTAATCTTTTTATTGAAGACAAATCTTACAACATAGCAAAATTAAGATTACAGACTCCACTGTAGGATTAAGTATACAAAGAATTATGATCGCCTAAAAGTCCAGTGATAACATCAGGCACATCACCTTGAAAGCTTAAAGAAAGGTCACATTTAAAGAAATCTAAGAATCAGACTGTGGATTGTCCATTGCCTTCTCACTTTTTCAACTCCTCGAGTCTTAACTTAAACTTTTCCTGAGTCATCATAAAACCGGTAGCATAGTGCAAATACATTTTAATGATTTAATTGTCCCATGAAGCTCATGAAGGACTCTCTCTTTTCCTGCTGTTTCTTCTTCCATAACTACCATACATACTACTACAGTTCCTGATAGTAGCTGCCCCCCATAAAAGCAGCCAGTCCGTGCATGTAAAACCAACATTTATCTGGTCTCTCTCCGTAGGTATCTGAAATTCTGCATAGATAAAGGGGGTTATACAGGATACGAATATGAAGAAAAACCACTGGATGAGAAAGATATTGCGGACCTCCTAGCAAGCCTTAATATTAATGGCCCACAAGCTGGTAAGCACGAGCAAAGTAGCCTGCAAAAGAGATGGGCATATCATACAGAGTAACTAGGAGGTGTAGGGGAGGTATCCCTAGGGCACCATGAGCTCACTAAAGAGGTAAGCGTGCATGATTGCTATGGTGGGTAGAAGGGTGTTTGATAGAAACCCTCTACTGTAGATTCAGCAAAGAAAGAAAAACACATCTACATGTCTGAAGCAGTCCAGGGGACATGTTTTCCCACATCATTTCTTAGTGCACAGTGTTTTGCGGTTGCTAAGGATTCTGGGTAGTAAGAAATTAGGCTGAATATGTACCACATTTTTGCCTCCAGCCCACAGAAATAAAAAAAAAATGTGTATTTCCCTCTGATTGTGCGTTCAGCTGCTAATGTTGTTCGTTTGTTACTTACATCACAAAAACTTTTAAAGCGGTTCTTTATGGTCATACGGTTTTAATAGGGAGCAAGTTTGTTAAATACTGTTTTACATTTTATTGTCATTTTTATTATATTTTTGATTTATTTTAATGCCTGCTTTTCTTAAATAGCATATAATCATGTTATGGGTTCCCTGGTGGTGCAGGGGTTAGGATTTGGTGCTTTCACATCTGACCTTTTTGTTTGATTGCAGTCAGGGAACCAAGAGATCACACCACCCTAAAGCCAGGCAGGGTTGGGCCTGGTTAGTACTTGGATGGGAGACCACCTAGGAATACCAGGAGCTGTATGCTGTGGCCCACTGGAGAAGGAACTGGCAACCCATTCCAGTATCTCTGCCATGAATACCAAGTGGATCAGCATTGTGTGTTACTGTCCATGAGGTTACGGAGAGTCGGACGCAATCATGATAAGAATATTTGTCAGCCATATTGTGTCTTATGTTGTGCATTCTCTATTTTTCAGGTGAGAATACTGGAGAGAGTTTTGTCCAGACTTGAGACATGAGTACTAAGATACCTTCTTACGATCATCTCGTCCTACATTCCCCCAAGCATCGAATAAGACATTCCTCTAAATATGCCCCTCTCTACTCCCCCCAAGCTCATCTATTTACATGGACCTGCGTGCAAATCGATTCCTCTGCTTCTGTTCTTTACATTCATTTTCTTAATTCTTATGAAAAGCAATTTATTTCCTAATCTATGACCACAAAAGCACATTAATAAAAGATTATGTTTTAACATACACATTTGCACTGTTTACCAGGCCTCCTATCCAAAGGAGCAACCTAATTTTGACTTAAACTGGTTGTTTTTTCCTTTGTTTTCTTTGTACATTCCTATAAATAATATTTTAGCTTGAGCAATTTTCAAACTAATTTTTGATGACCACTGTCATTTATTTTTAAATTTGTCTACACCAATTATTATGTTTTTTATAACTTTGGGTCACTTTGTAAATTATGTAATTATGTTAAAGCACAAATGATATATATATATATATATTTCAAGAATAATTTGAGTTTAAAATGGGAGACCACATTTATAAGAAAATAAATAATGTTTTGTAGCCTTTTGTTGTCTCTTTGGGAATCAGATTTGAGACTATCAAGATAATGTAATATAGTGAAAGTGAAATAACTATTTAATTAAAATAATTCTATAAATTATTGAATGTTTTTATATGAAACACTGGAAATGTCCCACATTTTTTTTAAATCCCTGTTAAACTGTCATGCATTAAACTGTCAGCATTCAGTATTAGTAAGGATACATTGTGGCAATTTTTTTTATGATGTAAATGTGGGGTACTATAATTTGTACAAAATAATATGAAGAATACCAGAAATTTTGAGTTTTTTTTTTTAAATTTTTGAACAAGAAAAAATGCGTTTATATCTGTTTAAATAATGTTATGTCTTCTAAAAAAAAGTTAAATAAATGAACACAAAATTATATTATGATGTTTTATTTGAGTCATTCGTTCTCTCTGTTTAGGACTTGTTTAGCAGAAAAAAAAACATACTTGCATACCACTTTTAACACGGAACCCCGTCATTATAACAAAAAACAGAGTCTTCTGGTTATTTTCTCATTATTAGAGTTTATTTAGACAAAAATGTATATCAGTAGCAAAACACCCAAAATGGCTGCTGCTGACCGGCTGAACTGAACAGAAAAAGTAAACAACATAGCTTTTATAGACGTTTACATAAGACAATGAGATAATCCATCCACCAACATCTAGCAACATGGTACTACTACCCACTAACAGCCAATGAAAGATTATTGATATTAGCAGATCCAATCGGTAATCTGCATGTGCAAATCATGCAGTGAACACATGTCCCTAGATGCGCATAACACATTGTCAGATATGACATCCTGATCATCCTTGAGTTATGCCCTTGCATGTGACTGAAAAACATATTTGTTATGACAAAAAGCTTGTGTACTGTCTCTTAACTGAAAGTGCTACTTTGTCTTACAAAAATGGAAAATACTGGTTGACGGCCCACATCCCAGCCAAACATCACATTCACTGAAAGAAGTGCCAATTTTTATATATATATATATATATATATATATATATATATATATATATATATATATATATATATATGCTAAAAATGTAAAGCTATTTATATTATTTCCCCAACAAATGCTATAAATAGCATGAAAATATTTATTTATTAAAATAAGAATGGATTAAGGCATTATTTATTGTACCCCCAGCCATTCATTTTTTAAAAGGTGAAGAGAATGAGTGGCGGAAGAAGCTCCATGTTATGTAGTTTAACAACTTTCTGTGATTACTTACTATTATGAATGTGTGTGTGTGTGTGTGTATATATATATATATTATATATAGTCACAGGGGTACCTCGGTTCCCATCTGCTTCGGTTTGCGTCTTTTTAAGAACTTGACGCATCTCACAGTGGGAACAAGACTCGTCGGGCTGATCAGTTTGCTGTGGGTGCAATGTACAATCTAATCTAAAAAGGATACAAATGGGTCAGCAGACAGCCTGATTTCCCTACTCCAAAGAGCTTACAATCTAGAAATTTTCTAAAACTTGAAATAAGAGGTTCATTGGTTACCACATGAAAACAAATCTCACTTTACAGAAAACATATTTCAGTGACAAAACTTATAACCCTATAGTTGGCAAATTAAAATAGTACCTTTATCTTTGAGGCCTCAAATATACTGTGTCGCTTTATTAAAATATACTGTAGTAGTTTTGCACTATTAATTATATTGTTTGAGTGTAGATTAAAGGGCAAGTTCAACGTAAAATTTAATTTCTTTGTATTAAAGAGCACAACTAGAGTAGGCTAACAATCTATGGGCCCTATGTAAATCTCTGCAAAATCAATTCTGAGTGCCATGGCAGCTCAGTAAATGCTTCATAGCTATGTTAATCCCCCATCCCTAAAACATTGCGAGCAAACTGCTACAGGTCACTGCTACTAGTGAATTCATGACAAAGCTCAAAACCAAGGTGTAAATCTACATTGATTTTTGCACAGACAACAAAATTATGAGTTACTCTCTGACACCCACACCCTATGCTACTAAGATTTTATGGATCACCCGCAAATCAGGACACTGCCATAACTGCAAAAAGCAGAAGAAAGATTTACGTGTACCAAAGACCATTCGCAAGTGTTTTTTAAACCCTTGCTAAGTCACCCAGAAGCATTTAAAGTGACAGTATTTGTTACTTAACAGTCCGATATCAACATATGTATAATTAAAAAATATGATATGTTAGTATTAAGCCCTTTTTATGATTCAAAATCTAGGATAACATACAACCCAGCACTTAAGCGGTACAAAACCACATTGCCTAGGAAAATATTATATATTTATAGACCATGCATTAGAGAATTTGTTAAAATAAACATCTTTATTTATTGAAGCTATAAATTAAATTTTCACATCTTTTTAATATCAAAATATAGTAATAAATAAAAAAATGTATATATATATATATATATATATATATATATATATATATATATACAGCTTTATTCGGCCAATTGAATAGGGCTCTATATAAGCACAGAGCATATTTCTTTTACATAAGTTTTTAGTTAGTGAAGACCTTGCTTTTGGATAGAAGTTCACTAAAAAAATATGCTCTGTGCTTATATAGAGCCCTATTCAATTAGCAGATTCACAAAAATAAGGCTGATAATCTGTTCCCTTGCTGAAGCCAGTTACGGCACTTATTATGGCACTTCCCACTCATTATAATATTCATGACGTCCACATTTCCTATTGACTCCTTCCGTCTCATCCGTAAAGCTTTTTTTGGCTGCTCCCTGCACATGTATCTGTTGTCTCTAAGGCAGGATCTAAGGATGTTGGATGAGTGCTCTAATCTGGGGGAGTGAAAGATTTACATTAGTGTAGAAGTTAGGGAAAAAATGCTCCTGCAGACAATTTAGGGCAGTGCCCTAACTTAGAGTACCTGACTTACATGGAGGCCTATGTAAATTATGAGGATATTGGACCCTACGTTAAAGGAAAAATTCTGTTTAATTTCTGTCATTTGTTTGGGTCCAAAGATCAGTATCCCATGTAAGAGCCAATCAAGTGACAGCTGCAGTTCTAAACTGTGGCAGTTCAACCACTAACTTTATAACTTTTACTAATATTTTTAAACTTCTATAAATATACTTCTTTATATAAGAGCAACTGGTGTTCAAATGGAACGTCTAATTTAAGATCACCAGACTTTCCCTTTAATAGCTGTATGCTCATAAAAATACATACTTATTTTGTTGAAAACTTTCACTTCCTAGACAGTTCTGCACTATAATTTTTTTCGTACACTTCACTGTAACAGAAGGTCTCCTCACTTAAATAAAGATTTTCCAAACTGCCTACTAGAAGAGCAGCACAAGGTAGTGTAGGTACACCCCGCTAGAAGATGAATGAGCAAAGACATCACTGCCACAGCAAAACAATAGGAATAACTAGCACTCCCTGGTGTTTCAGAGTTTAAATGGAAAATGCAAAAACGTTGTGATCAGTTGTTCTGTCATGTTCAAGTCTCCTTGACTCTATGACTTCCAGCACGCCAGGCACATCTGTCAGGCACTGCTTGAATTTGAGGTTTTCCTTTCTGTGCACAGGTGAGTCAATCAGGATGACTGAAGAAGTGATAGTGTCACCCTTATGCAGAAGGAATATTCTCTAATCCGGGCCTATGTGTGGCCCTCCAGGACCGAACCAAACAGAGTGACTTAAACGTTCAGCATTTGCCACCTCCCCAGCTCTGCACTGTCTTGTAATATAACAATTGATGGCATTACCTGCTGTGAACCCACCTCCTTATTTACTGAGCAAGAAATCCACCCATAAACTCCGGAAGAGTCTTCCAAAGAAAAAGAAAAAAAAAGACATCACCTTTGGCCCATTTATATTGTTTGCGGGAATGTTCTGAGTTACAATTACTGTGGAATCAATTAAAAATGATTATACTCGTAAGCTAAAAATCACTACCGTATTAATGCCAGAATGGGCAATATTTGGTATCCTAACACTGAGAGACGTCAAGATTATTTCAAAAGATAATAATTACTTCAATGTCTATCAGCTTCCACTTTAAAGGCATCATTGTCTATGGGGATACAAAGACACTTCCACTCTTTCATTGTCAATTAAATTAAGATTATTATTGAACTAGCTACTTGCCCATCAAAAATGACTGGAATAAAATTTGAAGCCTGGCAATGCTGTTTGCCACCCAATGTGAGCACCTTCTGCGCTCATAGCGAGTCTCTCCCCCTGTGTACTCCCTCCCTGGTGTCTCCTCCCTCCCCCCTGTGTTTTTACCCACCTCCCTCCCCTGTGTCTGTTCCCCCCTTTCCTGTGTCTCTCCCCCCATCCCTCCCCTGTGTCTTCCCCCCTCTCCCTCCCTGGTGTCTCTTCCCCCTCCCCTGTGTCTGTTTCTCCCCTCTTTCCCCCTTCTCCCTTATCCTCCTCCTCCCCCCTTTCCCCCTTATCCTCCTCCCTTCCCCCTTATCCTCCTCCTTTCCCCCCTTATCCTCCTCCCTTTGCCCCCTTATCCTCCTCCTCCTCCCTTTCTCCCTTCCCCTCCCTCCTTCTCCTCCCTCCTCTCTTCTCCTCCTCATTCCCCCTTCCCCTCCTCCTCCCTCCTTCCCCCCTTATCCTCATCCTCCTCCCTTCTTCCCCTCCTCCACCCTCCTTCTTCTTTCCCCCTTATCCTCCTCCCTCCTTCCCTCTTATCCTCCTACTCCTCCCTTTCCACTTATCCTCCTCCTCCCTTTCCCTAACTCCTCCCCCTTATCCTCCTCTGCTCTTATACTCCTCCCTCCTTTCCCCCCCTTATCCTCCTCCTTATCCTCCTCCCTCCTTCCCATCCTCCTCCCTCCTTCCCCTCATCCTCCTCCTCCCCTCCTCCTCCTCCCCCCTTTCCCCCTTATCCTCCGCATCATAGTAAGGAGAGAGGGGAAAGGGGGTAGGGAGGTAATTGTAGAGGGGGGAAAGGAAGGAGTAGGATAAGGGGGGAAGGAGGAGGATAAGGGTGAAGGAGGGAGGAGACACGGGAGGCGCAGAGCAGGAGTGTGGCGTTGCTGGCAGGATCACATCCAGGTAGGTGCTTGGGATAGGGTGATGCGAGCCCGGTGGGCTTCACAATGAGCGCCTCTGGAGCTCATTGCGAGTCCTCCACTGGCAGGAACCATGTACAAAGTCCCGCAGGGTAAACTTTGAGAAAATAAATAAATATTACTTTGACATGGTACATTTTTTCTTCAATCTTTTCTCAGTTATTTTTTGTATTACCGTATATACTCGAGGCACCTATTTTACCACAAAATACTGGGTAAAATGAGTGACTCGAGTACAAGCCGAGGGTGGGAAATGTGCTGCCCCCTGTGTCCCTCTTGTGCCCTCTGTGTCTCCCTCTTGTGTGCCCTTTTCTTGTGTCCCCCTCTCTCTCCCGTGTCTCTTCTCCCCTCTCCCTTCCATGTGTCTCTTCCCCCCTGTCCCTTTCCTGTGTCTCTTCCCCCCTCCTCATTCTCAACTTCCCTCCTCAACCCCACTCCTCATCCTCCCTCCTCATCCTCCCTCCTCATCCTCAACCTCCCTCCCTCCTCAACCTCAACCCCCTCCTCATCCTCAACCCCCTTCTCAACCTCCCTCCTCATCCTCAACCTCCCTCCTCATCCTCAACCCCCTCCTCATCCTCAACCCCCTCCTCAACCTCCCTCCTCAACCTCAACCCCCCCATCCACTACCCCCCTCCTCATCCTCCCTCCTCATCCTCAACCTCAACCTCCCTCCCCATCCTCAACCACAACCTCCCTCCTCAACCTCCCTCCTCAACCCCCCTCCTCAACCCCCCTCCTCAACCTCAACCCCACCATCCTCAACCTCCCTCCTCAACCTCAACCCCCCTCCTCAACCTCCCTCCTCATCCTCAACCCCCCTCCTCATTCTAAACCCCCACTCCTCATTCTACCCCTCTAAATTCCTCCCCCTTTCTCCTCACTTAACTGCTAATGACGTGACGTCACATGCACACCACAACAAGACGCCGGAAGGAGCGGAGGCCGGAGCAGAAGCTTCAGATGCAGGTAAGTGAGGGGAAAGGAAGAGGGGGAGGTATTTAGAGGGGTAGAATGAGGAGGGGGGGTTTAGAATGACGGGGGGGGGGTTGAGGATGAGGAGGGGGAGGGAAAGAGACACAGGGGTTGGAGAGACACGGGGGGGGTAGAGAGACACGGGGGGGGGGTTTAGAGAGACACAGGGGGGTTAGAGAGACACGGGGGGTTGAGTGACTCGAGTATAAGCCAAGGGGGCCCTTTTTAGCTTTAAAAAAAGGGCTGAAAAACTTGGCTTATATCCGAGTATATACGGTATATTTGATTTATCTATGTCCACTCAAAGTGTATCCGATATGACTCTTAATAATAAACAAAGAAGAGAAATAAAACAGAGGGAATAGCATAGAAAAAGAAAAAAAGGGGGGCAAGAGAAAAAAAAGAAAAAAAATGGTAATGGGGGGGGGGGGGGGGGGGGCTTGAATAGCACATCAAAGGAGATAGGCTCTTACCAACCTCGCCTGTCGGCATTCAGGATCCAGGATCCAACATGAGGCCCATCTTCTGTATCTCGTATCAATTTCCACAGATAAGACACTCATTGAGTGAATGAAATTGATTTTGTTTATGACCTCTTCATTTGTTGGAATAGTTAGTTTCCAATGTTTAGCAATTATGCTTCTGGCTGCTAAAAATATCCGATTAGATATAAACTGGGCTGTTTTTGGTAACCCTGAGATCGGTAACCCTAATAGCGCCTCCTCTGGTTTTTGAGGGATATTCATGTCCCATAATGTCTCTAATGTATTGTAAGTTGCAGAGCATCAGCCTTATTAAATTGCGATTCAGCCAATTGAAAAGGGCTCTATATAAGCACAGAGCATATTTTCTCACAGAAGATTTTAGTTAGTGAAGACCTTGCTTTTGGATAGAAGTTCACTAACTAAAAACTTCTGTAAAAAAATATGCTATGTGCTTATATAGAGCCCTATTCAATTGGCCGAATCGCAATTTAATAAGGCTGCATATGTGTTTAATTTTGGGACAGTCCCACAACATATGTTTTAGAGTTCCTATTGTGCTACATCCTCTGAAACAGTTTCCATCTGATGAGTGATTCGTGAGTTTAAGTCTAGCTGGTGTGAGACACCATCTCATGACGGTTTTGTATGCATTTTCCTTCAATGTAATATTTAAGGAGGAGTTTGCTGCATTTTTAAAAATTGGTCCCCATTGCTTATCATCTAGGACCATATTGAGCTCATCTTCCCATGCTGATCTGTAGGGCAATTTGTTGGGGGTGATCTTATCATTTAAGTAGTTGTAAAGCGTTGTTATATTTTATTTACCCTTTGGGTTATGCAAGCAACATTGCTCAAATGGAGTTTTACTAGCAAACTTATTGACTTTTGTAATATTACCTATTCTGATGTTAATCAACATCAAGTTAAGCCGTTATGTGGAAGTTGATAACGTGTCCTGAATTCCAACGGTGGGGACCAATGTTGGCAATCCAACAGTACATCTGCTACAATTGTAATCCGGTTCCTAACCCACCAAGCTAATAGGGCATTTTTATTAATTGATGTGTCTTTATATGGTAACTTAGTAAACATTTCTTGATGATATTGTTTTTTCTCTTATGCCTCCTAAAAGATTAATGGAAATTAGGACTGCACCCAATGATGGTTTTATGCTAGCGCTATTTTCTTTTGAAGCACAAATAAATTAATATATTTAGAAAAAATATCTAAAATGCTCATATAGCTGCTGCTGTCCAATTCATAGTTACATAGTAATTGAGGGTGAAAAAAGACTTTTAGTCCATCGAGTTCAATGTTTTTAGATCTCCCCTGATTTGCAAATGCGTATTAATTGCTAATTGATCCAGAGGAAGGCAAACAGAAAAAACTCCAGTGAAATTTTGCCAATTGTTCAAAAGCAAAAAAAAATAGAATTCCTTCCTGACCCCAGATACTGGCGATCGGACTCCTCCCTGGATCAATACTCCCTCTCTAATTATCCAGGATAACCCAGAATGCCCTTTGTATTCAAAAATATATCCAAACCCTTATCAAAGTTATCAAGTTATCAAATCAGCTGTCACCACCTTTTTTGGTAGAGAATTCCACCCTTACTGTTTAGAACCCTTTCCTTTCTTTAAAGTGGAATCTTTTTACTTCTAACTTCAAAGGATGTTCTCTTGTCATTTAAAAACCTCTTGGCACAAAAATCTCACTTGACAAATCTTTATACTGACTCTGGATGTATTTATATAATGTAATCATATCCCCTCTTAGACGCCTTTTTTCCAGAGAAAATAAGTTTAGTTGGTTAGTCTTTCTTCATAACTTAGCCCCTCCATTCCCCTTATTAGCTTTGTTATCCTTCTCTGTACCCTTTCCAACTCTAAAATGTCCTTTTTATGAAGTGGTGCCCAAAATTGTACTCCATATTCCAAATGAGGGCGTATTAGGGATTTGTATAGTGGCAGAATTATATTTGCTTCCCTTGCTTTTATACCCTTCTTAATACATGCAAATATTATATTTGCTTTTGCAGCTGCTGCTTGGCTTTGAGCACTTTTACCTAAGTGGTTGTCCACAAGTACTCCCAAATCCCTTTCTATATCAGATACCGCTAGCTTTGCTCCATTAAGATTATAAATTGCGGGGGCGTGGCTTGCAGGCACGCTGAATGCTTGCACGGAGCTCCTCAACACCCAAGAGAGAAAAGCCCCTAATTCTGGGCAAAAGTGATCTTTACTTGATCTAAAAAGACTCTGCCTCATGCATAGTGGCTCTGAAGAGCTTTATAAGAAATTTGGGGCACGTCTGGAGAGATGCCACGAGATTTTGGGCCTACTAGGCCCCATGCCTGCCTGAGTATTAAAGGCCAAGCAGCTCCAACAGCCAATGCCTCGGAAGAACCACAAGCCTACCTACGCAAGGATCCTCTCACCTCCTAGTGACGTCCTGCTGCCTCCCGTCTTATGGGGATCGTGAAGAGGAGACTGTGCCCAGGCAAGCCGGTAATTGAGTTTGGAGGCTCCTGCACTGTGGAGGGTAGCTAGGCGGATCGCTTCCCATGAGGCTGGCGGCTGCCAGGCTGCCGGCGGGAACAGGGATCGCAGGGTAAGAGGATCTTTGCCAATAGCAGGGGGAGCCATTTCCACTGCTGGCGAGGATGAGGGGAGGGGGTAGAGGTGCCACTGGCCACAGCACTAAGAGGGACACAAGATGCCGCCATCTTGGGGCGCGGCCCAGCATAAGGGGAACAAGGAAGGAGTTCTCAGGCCTAACTAGGCGTGCCTTGGCCTTTATTACTTGCACAAATTGGAGGGTGGCGGCTTCTGACTACTATCAACAGGAGAAACAAAGAGGAGACACACTGCGCTATTTGGCCCTAAAACCCATGCAAGGTGGTCCACCGCCATTATCAAGTGCCCCTAAGGAAGGCCCTACAACTGAGAGTAGTGGGGGAAACCTGCTTAGGAAACCCAGGGGCTCTTAGTGGAGCTGGATTCCTATTTGTATAACTTGAATTTTTACATTTTCTTAATCTGCATACTGCCTTAAAACACCTCATTTTGGATAGTACAATATTGCCACCTGGTGCCTAATTGTTATTGCTGCAGTCATATTGCATAATCTGTGTTGCAGAGACTGAATTGAATTAAAGACAATTTAAATGACAGAGTCTGCCATCTTGTGTCTAACTGCCTTTGTTACAGCTATATTGCAAAGTCTGCACTAATTTGCAAATCAGCTCAAACTCCAAAGACCTAACACAGAATCAACGTTGGTACTCTATATCAGTACAGCTACAGCGTCTGGATACTACAAGACCTTGTGCCTAACTCTTATTGCAGCAGCTATATTGCAGAATCTGCACTAAATTGCAAACCAACTCAAATTCCAAAGTATAAACGCAAAATTAACTGAGACACCCCACAGCTGGACAGCTAAAGCCGGCCGATATTACCAGACTCCCACCTGGTGCCTCATTGCTACTGCTGCAGCTATACTGCAGAGACTGCAATAAATTGCGAAACAACTTCAACCCCAATGCTGCCTTAAGACATCTCATCTCTACTGCTACAATGCTGTCACCTTGTGCCTAATTGGTATTGTTACAGCTACTTCGCAGTGTCTGCACTAAATTGCAACCCAACTCAGATTCCAAAGACTACATACAGACTTCGTGTAGCACTTTGACAGCTACAGTCACCATTTGCTCTGATCCATAATAGCTTCTATATGGACTGTTTTCATAGAAGGCTACCACCCCACCAACAAAACTCCAACTCCTCTCATCCCATGATGTAATGCTTTTCAAGCTGGGACTCCCAGCTGGACAAGGATAAGGCTACATAGCTCTAATGAGCTGGCAACCAGGATTCAGCAACACAATTGAAATCTGATGTCTTAAAGCCTGGGAGGGGAAATAGAAAACCCCAACACAGCACGAGAAACAAAAACCATAAAGACGCTTTGAAAGCAGGTCGTCACTGATCTCTAATATCCTGATGAAGTTACTCTTCAAGGCCCATGTTATTACTACATAGGATGGGGAAAAACAGGAGAACTCTGGCCACCAAAAAGATTGACGAGCACTTCAAAGCTTCTGAAACTTCCGCCACCTCAGCCCAAGGCTCTATTTCTGTCCAGTCGGACCTTTCTGACTCGGAATCTGCTATGGCTACTTCACAATCCAACGTGAATCTGAATGAGCAATCGATGGCCAAAATTGAAACTCTCCTCAAAACACATCTTTCATGAGCTATCACAGCCCTCCAAAAAGACATTCATGACATAGGGCAGATGACTCAACTCCTGCAAGAGACCTCAGATCAAATAGTTGAGGCTCAGTAGAGGGATAAAGCAGGAATATCACAGAACATCTTTCTTATCTTTATCTTGGAGGACAAACTGGAGGATTTAGAGAATTGCTTGAGGAGATTCAACATCAGAATCAGAAGAGTACCAACAGCAGTGGTGGACTTGCCACGATATCTTAAGGCTACAATTGATAAGATCCTCTCAGGACACCCAGATCACGTGAGGGAAGTAGAACAAGCTCACAGAGCCCTTCGTGGGAGCAAAAATCAAGACCTGCCTAGAGACATAATTGTTAGACTCTTGTGCCAACACTCCAGAGATCTAATCTTGGCAACAACCCGTAAGATGACAACGATCAGTGGCCCTGATGGATCCCTGTTACAATTTTACGAGGACCTGTCCCCTTCCACGCTTTTGAAGCGCAAGCCCGATTAAACCAGCTCTAGTGATTCTCATTGATCACAACATCAGATACAGATGTGGCTTCCCCTTTGCTCTTTCCTTTCATCATAACGGCACGCAACATAATGCCCATTTTTCAGAGGAATGCATGGATCTACTGAGGCGGTTGGCCCTTACCACGGAAGAGTTAAGCACGGACATAGCAGCTCCTACTACCAGTGCACTACTACAAAGGCAATAAACTGAAGCTCCAAAACAAAAAAGATAAAAGGGCAGACTTCAACTGGCTCTCCTTAGGGGCTAACTTCTATGCCTAGCCTTCCACCATCTTAATGTTAAATCTTGTGCTTAGACAAGATTTCTATCTTATCGAACACTGGCTGGGGAACTACTTTGTTGTTGGGAGGATTTCATGCCTTTGTTTGTCTTACTACAGGAATTTTGCACAAGAGGAGCAAATACTACAAGTCGTCTTCTGAGACTTCATGCCTTGTAACTTTGAGGGAGAACTTGGCTATCTGGACTGATTTCTTATTGTTTTGATATATCACTAATTAGCTCTCTTATTTCCCTAATTAGAAGATTCTTTCCTGCAAAGAGACACCCAGTTACTACTGCTAGAACTGTTAGCTAATGCTCTATCTACTATGACAGGGGCTCTACACAGTCGATTTATTATTATTCCTGAAAATTTATATTTGTAGTCAGGCCTGCTAGCTAATCTATGCCTATCTTTGCACCAGAATGGCACAAGATAGACTGGGTAAGCAATAACTGACGATTAAGTGGAGGATAGATCTATACCTTTTCACCAAAACTATTCCCCATGGTTCCCTCATGGCCGTGACGGTATAAAAGTTAGGTTTAATCAAATCTATCACTGGGTTTTTGTATTTCTTCCCTATTCAATGTTTCTTTTTATTGCTGCAAGTTGTATTTTTACTCCCACCAGCTCCCCAAGTTTGTATCACTGGTTTTCACTCAATTGCTAAGGTATCCTTGCCGGCTTGAATTACCTCCCAGGTTGTTCAAATTTACCCTAGTTAGGTGTTATTTTTTTTGTTTAGACCTTTGAACCCTCCTACAATTTGTGGGATGGATGATCACAGAGAGGGGCAAGTGTAATACCCCTTATGACTATTTAGATCTACATTTACTGGCCTGATGGCACTGCTTCTTTGTGTACGTAATTATATATATTTTTATATTTGCTCGTACTAATATGTTTTTTTCCTCTCCATGGTGACTCCTACTTCTGGTACTGCATTTCATTGGCTCTACTTGGTTCCGGTCTCGTGTTGGGACAGTCGCTTCCGCCTCCCTCTCCTCCAACTTATACAAAAGCTAAACTGGGATTTACATACTCTGAGCTAACACTTCTAGCCCAATAATGACAACCGATATTACTTTGGTTACCCATAATGTTAAAGGGTTCAACTCCCCTTTCATACGGAAGAAGGACTTTCTCTACTATAAAAACTTTAGGCCCTCCATAATTTTTCTTCAGGAAACCCATTTCTCTAAAAATAAAATTCCCACATTCCTCAACAAAGACTATCCATATGTTTTTTGGACCACCCACTTCTAAGAAGGAATGAGTGGCAATATTGCTACGCAGAAACTAGTCCAATTAGAGTACAAAGTGGTGGATCGAGAAGGTTCTTTTTTTAATCCTGAAAGGTACCATATTGGGAGTCAGGACCACTTTTGCTTCTTTCTACACCACTACACCACACGCGGCTTTGATTACATTTCTTAGGACACTTGAGGATTGGGACTGGGGAAGCTGGTTATAGGAGGTGACCTTAACCTGGCCCTTGATCCAGTCATAGATAGATCTAGAGCTCCAACAGCTACATTTAGCTTCTAATATGCTAAGACAAATTATTGCACTCACTAGACCTTGTGGATGTTTGGAGGGGGCATCATCCACGTGATAAAGAATTCACCTTCTTCTCCCCAGCTCATAACTATTATTCACGCATTGATGCCCTCCTTATTAGTTCCTCTGTCTTCGATAGCTCCTCTAAAGCAAGTATAAATTCCTGACCATGCAGCAGTATCTAGATTTACATCTTGGGGCACAGTTTAATTGGCCTTACTCCTGGAAACTCAATGAATACCTCTTGTCCATCCCCTCATACCTAGATCAGATCTCCTCTGACCTAAAAGTATTCTTTGACACTAATTCTAATGCAGTAACTTCGGCGGGTTGGTTATGGGTAGTCCATAAGGCATTTATACGAGGCACCTGTATAAAAATAGCTTCCCGCCACAAAAGACAATATCATCAGAAAGAGCAAGACTTAATGAAGCAACTAGATTCTTTAGAGAAGCAGAGCCAGCTTTCGCACTCCCCCTCTTTAAGATGCCAAATTGAAAAAAAAAACAGATTGGAACTTGATAGTATTCTTTCTTCCAAAACAGAAAAAGCACTTAGGCGGACTTGGCATCTGTTTTATTCAAAGGCGAACAAACCTGATAAACTTTTGACCAGAAGTCTGCAAACTAAATCCGGTATTCCCATTATAAGCCAAAACGAAATTCAAGAAACTTTTAAAGACTTCTACCAAAATATTTATTCAACTCAAACCTTGGCCCCTAATAATGTAATTGCATCCTACCTAAATTCATTAGACCTCCCCTCAATTTCCCCTTTAGACCTCAAAAATGTAAATAGAGAAGTATCTTGTGAGTAGGTCCAAGACGCAAATGAGGATTTGAAGCCAGTGAAATCAGGGCTTACTAACAGATATTATAAAAACATTCTCAATTATCCTCGTTCTTACTTATTTAACTCTTACTATTTAGCTAAATTGTCAGAGGTGAGGCAATGCCCCAGGAATTAAATAACGCAGACTTAACGCTTTTTCCCAAAGATGGGAGAGACCCTATGGAGGCAAGAAATTATCAGCCAATGTGGATGTCAAGCTACTAGCTATGATTTTTTTCTAGAAGAATTTCGAATTTCTTGCCTGGCCTGATACACAAGGACCAATCTGGTTTTCTTCCCCACAGACAAACAGGGGACAATATTAGGAGAAGCCTGAATGTCATACAGTACATCTTTCCAGAACTTCTAATTCTTACATTGGATATAAAGAAAGCGTTTGATACTCTTGAATGGCCTTTTTTATTTGCCACTTTGTCCAAATTCGGATTTAAGGGACAGTTTATAATTATTATCATTTATTTATAACCGACATATTCCGCAGCGCTGTACATATTACAACTCCCCTAGGGCTAATCTAAAAGAGCATTCATTAGCATACAATGGGGCACCAGAAAGGGATGCCCTTTATCCCCCTTACTCTTTGCTTTGGCTATCGAGCCCCTTGCCCAGGACATCGGCGCCAACTCAGTAATCAAAGGCTATAGGGTAGGATATCACCACATCAAATGCTCTCTATTTGCAGATGACCTTTTATGCACATTGTTAAACCCTGAGTCCTCTATTGAGGCCCTGATGTCTACTATTGACCAATACAGTGCCCTTTCAGGTCTTTGGCTGAACCACGATAAAACTGAAGCTCTTAGCTTAGGGCTTTCCCCAGACACCCTGAGTCACCTAAAATTAAATTAACACTTTATTTGGCCTACTTCCCACATAAAATATTTAGTTGTTCACTTAACTAGCTCGATATCAGACCATTATAAGGCAAACTATCCACCTCTCTATAAGACCTTCATTTCAGACATGGGCACATGGTCGAAATCACACATTTCCTAAATGGGTCGTATAGCCTCCATCAGGATGAATGTATTGCCTAGGCTGCTTTACTTATTTAGGATCTTGCCTATTCCAATTAACAACAAGGAACTAATTTGCTTAAATCAAGTCTTTAAATTCATCTGGAGGAATAGGCCTCCCAGAATAGTGAAAAGGATTATGTATAGGCACCAATCAATGGGAGGATTATCTTGTCCCAATTTTTCCTCTTATTTTAAAGCAGCACAGCTGGCATTCATTCCCCTTGCTCATTCTACCCAACACCAGCCTAGCTGAATATTTATAGAGAATTCCTAATTGGCCCCTCTATCCTGCGGGGTAATTTTGTGGTCCCCTTATCCTGACTCACTCAAATCCAATGATTAACCTTACTATGAGAACCTGGAAATGGCCCAAGCTCGAACATCAATTAGCCCATCCTCTCTCCCCTCACTATTTTCGTCATCTGCCATGCAAGCCACCTTTTCGGTGGAATCAAAAGCTTTTTGGACTTTGCTCAAATTAGATAGGGTGGGTTCATGGTTCTTAGGTGAGTGCATCATTCCCTCAGATCAAATAAGACAGGATTTTGATAACCCCAGACAAGGGACACTGGGTTTATACAAAGTGCAAAAAGTATGGTTCACCCAAGGCTTCTTGGGTATCAGTGATTTCTAAGACTTATGACCCAAAAAATGTACAAAATCTCTTCTAAAGGCAATGACAAATGCTTTAGAGGATGTCAAGTGCAGGGTGATTTTATACATGCATGGTGGCAATGCCAAATAGTTCAAGAAGTCTGGTCTAGGACTACTAAATTACTCACGGAATTACTCAAAACTTTTCTGAAGCCAGCTATAGATAATTGGTTGTTGGGCATCCACTTTTTTTAATTTAGGAATGCATGGTAATAGATTGGCTCAATTAATCTTTTTGGCAGCTAAAAACATTATTGCTAGGTCCTGGCAAGATATTTTTTTTAGATTTCAGGATGTAATTAATAAAATTAACTACATATTTATAAATGAAAGGATGACTAATATTTTATTAGATTTATACACTGTCTTTCTGCGTGTCATCTTCGGAGTGTGTATTAGGGGGGCATTGAATCTAGGGAGCTTTTGAAAGTCTCTTATCCAATTCTGGAGGAGAGCGGAGCCGGTAGCAGATTAGAACAGACAGACCTGCATGTGGAGCACGAGATGTTTGGATAGTATTATTTCATATCCCCTTATGGGGGTTCAACTAAAATGTAGCATCAGGGAAGGGATGGGTTACCATGGACCTCCCCCTACCCTCCCCCTTTCTTGTTTATATATTATTTATTCTGCTCTCTTTTCTTTCTGATTTATCTGGTTTGGATTTATCTCTAATTCTTGCTTAGAGCTACTAAGAAAATTATTGATTGTGTAACTCTCGGTTACTTTGATAGTCTTCTCTTGATTGTTGACTTTGACACACATGCACCTTCCTCCTGGGGAGTGTTCTTGATCCGGCCAACTGTTGTGAAGGGTGTTTTCTTCACCAGGGAAAGAATTATTCGGTCATCCACCACAGTTGTTTTCCGTGGTCTTCTGGGGCCTTTGGTGTTGCTGAGCTCACCGGTGCGTTCTTTCTTTTTAAGGATGTTCCAAACAGTTGATTTGGTCACACCTAATGTTTTTGCTATCTCTCTGATGGGTTTGTTTTGTTTTTTCAGCCTAATGATGGCTTGCTTCACTGATAGTGACAGCTCTTTGGATCTCATACTGAGGGTTGACAGCAACAGATTCTAAATGCAAATAGCAAACTTGAAATTAACTCTGGACCTTTTATCTGGTCCTTGTAAATGGGATAATGAGGGAATAACACACCCCTGGCCATGGAACAGTTGAGCAGCCAATTGTCCCATTACTTTTGGTCCCTTAAAAAGTGGGAGGCACATATACAAACTGTTGTAATTCCTACACCGTTCACCTGATTTGGATGTAAATACCCTCAAATTAAAGCTGAAAGTCTGCAGTTAAAGCACATCTTGTTCATTTAATTTTAAATCCATTGTGGTGGTGTATAGAGCCAAAAGGATTAGAATTGTGTCGATGTCCGAATATTTATGGACATGACTGTATAATGGTTTGGCTATTACAGAGCCCAGTTCCCTCAGTACCCTTGGATGTATTCCATCAGGACATAGGGCTTTATTATCATGTATTTTTTCCAACCTCTTTTGTATTTCTTCCTGCGTTAACCAATTATTTGGTGAAGGTAGTGTAGCCCCATTATGTTACAGTGTACTAACCACTGGTACCACACTTGTGTATACCGAAGAAAAATTAAATTTAGCTCATCTGCCTTTTCCTGGTCACGAATTATCAGATCCCCTGTTTAGCCACACATTAACCTCCCTAAGCTTATTCTGTCTCCCTGGACTAGCACGTGGCACTGGTAGTATCTCAAAAAAATACTACCTTGGAGGTTTCTTGTCTTGGCTTATTACTTAGTTTTATAAAACCATTCTTGAGGACTCTCCATCTTCCACTAACTTTGTCATTAGCACCAATACCAAGACCGCCGTTTCATTTTCAGCTCCTCCCAATAATTTATCTACCCAATTCACAACATGCCGAACACGTGCACCCCGTAAGACAGCAAAATGTTTGATTGCTGGGATCTGGGAGACACCCTGACTACCTTCCTAATAACCTGTCTGTTGCTCTCCCTTTTCTGCCCTCCCTCTCCTCCAGTAGAACTGTTCTCCCGGCTGTTAGAGGGAACAGCTCTATCTAGTATTGCCATTCCTGAATGGACATTTCAACAGTTTCATTCAATCTGGCAAATCTGTTGGTGCCAACTCAGAACTAGTCCACCTACTGTTCCCCCTGCATCCCCTTGTAACTGTAACCCAACTACCTCCCTGATCATCCTTACTAGCCACATATCCAACCTTCATGCTAGGCACAGCAAAACTTTGCTCTGTGAGCACCAACTCCCTTTACAGTGGAGCAATATCACTAAGTGCTGCAATTCTCCTCTCCAGTTCTCCAATTTGAGCTTCAAGATAGGCAACATGCTCACACAGGTATGGACCATGGATCATCTGTTCCAGCAGTTCATACATGTGACAGGATGTACACTGAGTGAGGTTGTCACTGGACTGACTCATAATTAAAAAAGCTAACTATTTATGCAACAATACCGATGTACATCAAACAGAGCCCTGAATACGAATTGAAAATACTTTTTTAATTTTTAAATGGACGCATAGGTCATTCATTTATAATAATTTGTTTGTAAAGCTTTCCCACCCTGTGTGAAGGAGCCCAGTTTGTGTTTGCTTGGCTTTTTTTTTTTTTTTTTTGCAATTCTTGGGAATTTTACTCTCTCATTGTACAGCAATATCGTACATGAACAGGAATCTGTGTTAATCTATAAGTGTAGACCACAATAGGAGTTTCTTTATAAGTGACCATTTAATACAAGATTTATTATAAGGACCACTGCAGTATCTGGACATAATGAGCTAGAATGTTTTAAACAAAGCAATATTCAACATTAAACTTACGGTCAAAATATACTTAGCTGCTGCTGTTCTAAACTGATTACAAGGTCAACGAGGGAAGGTGGCTTTGTCCAACAAGTTCTCAGATACAAAAGTGTATCAGAACAATGATCTCCATTGGCTGGAGACTTGTATTTAAGTTTTTCCATGGCAATAAGCTTTAGTGTTGTGGCAGGCTATCAATGATAGTTTATTCTCTTATCAAATCTAATTGTTACTATTAACACTCAAGACTTCTATCTTAGGCAACCCCCTTCCGAAAGTCCTCCTAAAAAGGTACACAGATGGAGCGGATACTCCAATCTTTGAAAATGAACTTGTATATTGAATGTTGCTAGTATAATAACTTAATTAGAAATGTTTGCTTTACATTTTAGATGAGGGCTTGTATAACCTTTCAAACCCTCCAAGATAATAAAAAGGCCTGAACAAACCACCTTCATTTGTCACGCAATCAATTGAATGAGGCTCCAGATTCTAGTACAGGCAAATAGTTGTAGAGTCCAGCAATCGGCACCATCTGTGCCTGCCATCAGCTACACTATAGTGAAAAATATATATATATCTATATATACCCCACAGGGTTCAAGGTGTCTTCAGAACATCAGTGGAATTACCCTCAGCCAGCTCTGTATATCGCCGCAATATCCTGCTTCATAACTGGTTAAAATAGTGATAATCTGAAGCTTTGTAGAAGTGGAAGGACAGTAACTGTCAATGTACTACAGAGCCCATACCAGTCTTAGATCCACCTTTTACAGTTTATACCTTTTCTCTGCCTAGTTTATCCTGTAAGCTACTTGAAAAAAAAAAAAAACATTTTAAATATGCAAGGACACGTTCACGCTCTGAAACATTCTATACTCACTCTTATTTACAGTTCTGCACATCTTCTGTTGCTGCAACTTCATTATGTATAGCAGTTTTAGTAACTTCTGTAAACTTAGTAAATTCAGAACTTCAGCAACCCCCAACTACAAATGCCTCTAAATACATTTATTCGGTATAAAAATAAAAAAAAGTATTTTCCTCATGCCTCTACTTGATAGAAAATATCACAACTGGTGCTGGGCTGGGTTTCTGTACGTTTGCATTGTTCAGTCGTGTCCGGCTCTCTGACCTCAACACACCATGCTGACCCACTTGGTATTCATGGCAGAGATATTGGAGTGGAAGGCCTGTTCCTTGTCCAGTTGGCCACAACATACAGCTCCTGGGAATTCATAGGTGATCTCCCATCCATGTACCAAGCATGTCTTCAGGGTGGTTCACTGAATGGAATCAAACCCAGGTCACATCTGTGAAAGCACCGAATCCTAACCACTGGGCCACCAGGAAACCCTTCGCTCTGTTTACCATCACCCAAATTACCATCCAAGAAAAGACACCAGGTAAAATACCAGTTTGCATTTATTTTTCTCATTGTACATTGGTTATCTTTACATTCGAAAAGTCACTTTGTCATTTTCCAACTTATACAGGCAGTCAGGCAAAGAACAACAATACAAAAACAAAACAAACAAAAAAACAGAAAAAGGTTATTTTACAGTTATAGGCTTTTATTTCTATAAAGGAATTAAAAGGCAAATGTGTAACACACAAGCTAAAGGTCTTGAGCGAAGATAAAGCTAGTTTTAATTATTTTTTAACTATACAAAACATGAAAAATAAAAATGATCAGTAGACAATAAAAGCACATACATGTGGGTTCTGCAACTCTCATATTATATCAAAAAATGCTGGTGTATAATGTGAGCATTAATTAGCAATGGTGCAGGTAAGAGGCTTTATTTAGGGAAGCTGTAGCAGAGATATGGGGATATAAAACAAAGATGTGATAAATTTATCTTTATTTCCTTGACTGGGGTCTCTGGTGCTATAACACCATTTCTGTAAAAGCAATATATGGATGCATTATTAGACCTAGAGAGGCCTCAAATATTATACAGTAAGAGGGTTTTCATTCCCCACCCCCGAAGACATCTTGTCTTGTTCAAATACCCCCGTTTAACATGTGCTTCTTCATTTTAATAGCTATCCAGATATAAAATAGATGTGCTTTTGTAGTGGAACAGCCTAAACGCATGGTATCTATGCAAGAGCCATCATTTGACCTTGTGAACTGATCAGTAAACAATAGACTTTCCTGGACTTGTATGGTATAAGGAAGAAGCTGTAGACATTTGGCACACTAGTCCTACCCCTGAAGCGACACTGAACAAAGAAAATGGTTCTGGTTACCATCTACCCAAGGAAGCTAAATATTTGAAGTACTAAAGCTCCCTAGGCCTACCGTTGACTGGCACACTTTGATGTTTGTATGTGGCTAGGCAAGCACTTGCTTGTCTGGCAGTAAGCGAGTTAATGTACAATGTGGCTAAAAGGACCGCTGCCTTCCTTCCAGCTCAATCATGAAGAGTCTTCAATTATATTTTTTCATGAGTATTTATTTTATACATCCAACATGGAAACACTTAAATGCCACCACTAAACACAAATCCCTTACTCTGTTCTGCAGAAAAATAAAAGGTCTACTCTAATTGCAAAAAAAAAAAAAAAAAGTATCTCCGGAATCTCAATTGCCATATTCTTGCTTAAAAACAAAGAGTTTCACACTTCTCTGTAATCTGAACATTTTGCCATGCAAGGTAATTAAATGGTTCTGGCTGCAAATTGCTTCTGGACACTTTTTTTTTTGTATTGGCATTGCATGTACTGAAAAAAGGAGAAGAATGGGGAAGCCCTGGGGCTACTGAACACATAGCGAGAAGCCATGAAAGTAGTAGCCACATAGTGCAATGTGCTTTCATGTTGTATTGTGCTATGTAAGAATAATCTACGTATTGACAATGACTTGAGTTCTACCGGTCACAGGGCCCAACATTATGCAGGTCACTGTCATTAGAAGGTGAAGCAGGATACCCCAGATCAAACCTATTTTCACTCAAGATTGAGTATGGCACAGAGAAAAATATTCAAGAATCCCACGTGTGCTTTTCACTGCTAAAACCCCATCAATGAAAAAAGTGTGCCTGATTTAGGGGCAGGGGGAGGTGGAAGGACTGCAATCACATTCCTTGCAGGCATCATCCCAAAAACTCATTCTGCAACCCCAAATATGCCTAATTCTAAATAGATCTATAGGTGGGAGAACAAATTAAACAAAACAAGGATACATAGAGTTACAGTACAGACTGTGCATATAGCTCTTTGCTACTGAAGTCTCTGGTATAGAATTGCAGATGGTACAGCAGCAAAAAGAGCTACTCCATTTGTTCTTCTCTTGGTCTCTCAGATAGGTGGTAGGATTCTTTTTATAGAATAGAGCAACGCTGCTTCTTCCTGTGTTTCCGGACTTGTAGGGCAGCCCTTGTAGCCATTTCAAACACCTCCCGGACACCATCCTTAGTCTTGGCAGAGCACTCCAGATAACCAAAGGCATTGATTCGGTTTGCCATTTCTCGTCCATCTTCTGGTTTTACTGGCTCCTGCAGGGAAAGAAACAAGAGGAAAATAAATATCAGAAGAGAAAGGGAGCGGGCTGTGAGGGAGCGTGCTGTGAGGGAGCGGGCTGTGAGGGAGCGGGCTGTGAGGGAGCATGCACAAAAGTGCAGCGTGCCAAAGGAGTGACCATGAACTGTACACTAAAAAGGAATGAGGAGAGTGCAAGTGTAATGTAAGATAAGAAAATACATACAGAAGAAATATAAGCCAGGGTATATTATGCTATCCGGAAATAGGGGGTCCTCAAAATCTGGTACCTGAATTCACTAGTAATGCTCAAAATGACAAAACTGAAATATTTCATGTATTCTCTTTGCAAAGAAACTTTGTTTCTGAATGCACTAGTTCAACTGCACCCAGCCCAGCATTTAGGGATAAACCTGCGTCTGTGTGTTTCAGTCAACCTAATATCACTGCACATCTGAATACAGCCATAATACCAATAATACCGTATATACTTGAGTATAAGCCGACCCGAGTATAAGCGGAGGCACCTATTTTACCACAAAATACTGGGAAAAATGAGTGACTCTAGTATAAGCCAAGGGTGGGAAATGTGCTGCCCCCCCCTCCGTGACCCTCTTGTGTCCTCCCTCTCTCTCCCCTGTGTCTCTTCCCCCCCTCCCTTATCACCCCCCCTATCCTCAACCCCCCCCTATCCTCAACCCCCCCATCCTAAACCTCCTCAACACCCCCAATCCTCAACCCCCCCATCCTAAACCTCCTCAACACCCCCAATCCTCAACCCCCCCATCCTCAACCTTCTCAACCCCCCCTATCCTCAACCTCCTCAACCACCCCCCACTATCCTCAACCCCCTCAACCACCCCCCACTATCCTCAACCCCCTCAACCACCCCCCACTATCCTCAACCCCCCCATCCTCAACCTCCCCCAACCCCCCCATCCTCAAAAAGGGCTGAAAAACTCTGCTTATACTCCAGTATATACGGTATGTAACATATGGTGCAGGTAATATCAGGAATAATTGTTCTGAAACATTTTCCAGACCTATATCTTGAGTATGCTGTCTCAACAAGTTACCTGCTTCATCTTAGTCAGTTCCCTCCTTGTGTGTTCATCATTTCTCAGATCTTTCTTGTTTCCAACCAGAATGATGGGCACATTGGGGCAGAAGTGTTTCACTTCTGGGGTCCACTTTTCAGGAATGTTCTCTGTGAAAATATAAAAGTTGAATAAGCTGTTGGCATCTGTACTGCGATAACTGGAGTTATTTAATACTCTTATAAAAAGGCCACTGTACACAGATGGAAGTGTGTGTAAGAAAGATGTTTGTGGATAGCATTGGTTGCATCTATTGATGCAAATTTCCTACTTCTGGGACTGTGAGGGGGGGGGGGGGTGATGTTTATTCCAATCTGATCCAGTTATCTAAGACATTATTAACTTTTATTTGTAACAAGCCAACATATTCGGTAGCGCTGTACAGGGGATAAGAACAAGGAAAAATACAATATTAACAAGCTGTAGAAGTTGGAGGACCCTGTTTTGTGGTTAGAATATCTGTAGAAAGTGTTTCTCAAAGCAACCTACAAGATTGGAAACCGATCTCTCCCTGCTCTCCCTTCAATGACAAAAACAAACACACCCTCATGACCCAGCTCTGAGAAAGGGATCTAACAAACAGAAAATGGATTCCTTTATTCAAAGCCTTCAAAAACAGATTGTCTCTAAAAATGTTATCTTCATGGCTTACACAGTTGCTAATGTTATTAGTGTATTGGCAACAAGCTCTTTATGTGGGGGCAGGATATGATCCGCTGTTCATCCAATTTTTCTTTAAACACTTCAGACCTGCCTCACAGGCAGCGGAGTGAGGAGACAAACACTTAACTGGAGGTGAATACTCCTCTGAATATTAAGTATTGCTGCTAAAAATATTAAATAGGATTTTCTTAATGATCACCACATAATTAAAATAAATATCTCCTCTTGCTAGGGTATCACAGTGCCTCTTTAAATAAACATTGTGTGCAAACAAGAAGAACTGGAATGACTTGCCCCATTTTATTCTGTTGGGTAGCTGCCTTTAAATAACAAAATCAACTTTTGGAACCTAAGAAAACATTTGTTTACTAGAAAACAAGTGTGTATATTATGCAGAACTGCAGAGGAATGTGTTTGTTTAATGAGTACTTAAGTGTTTATGCGTGTCTAAATATATACCAGTTTTGCAATATCCTATGATGGGTCTCTTCCTCTGATAGACTAGCTACAACAGATGGAGTAAGGGGGGTTTCCAGGTTTCCAAAAGACATCTGGCAGCCTCTATACATATAAAAAGGTTTATCTGAGAATATTTATGTTTTACCTCCCACTATAAACTACAGTCCTGTTCCATCACATCATTAATACTGTGTATTATGGTAACATCTTCCTCCTCTTTCATCACCAGTTTCCTTAAACCGACAAAGAAAAGGTCCCATTTGAGTAAATGAAAAGTACATTTAAAAGATAAAATCACTGGAATTGGTTGTGAATAAAAATTCTAAATGGAAATGCCTTAAAATTGATCTAGAAGTTACTTATTTAATATATAAATTAACGGAAAGATCTGTCCTCTGTAATGGTTTTATCAACATCAATTTGTTAAGATTAGCAGGGGAGAGTAATAAAGAAGAGCATGCCCAGGTAAAGATTGGGCACAGTGCATATGATAACAATGAAATGCAATTGTTCTACTGTAAAACACCTGACGCTATTCCCATTTTCAACTGGGCATGCTGCTCTTAATTACCTCACATTGCTAATTGCATTTGTGGTTGAGAAAGCCATTACCTTAAAAGGGTGGATATTTCAGTTATGTATATATAAAACAACGTCTATATCAGTGTTAAGGCACTTCTACTATGTTTTAATTACAAATAATACCAAATTATGTTTTTTTATGTTTATGTAATTTCAACAATAACTGGGGAACTTTTCTGTATCACTTTAAAAAAAAATTCTTCTTTATGGCTTTTCTATATGTCTATTTGAATAAAGATAATCATAAAAAAAAAAATTCTTAAATTTAAAAGTGGTGTTTATTATATTTGCTTTTAAGTTTTATATGCAGTTATTCTTTTGCCGTACTACTTTCTCAGGAGAGTGTGTCCTAAACGAATGCGCTTTCCATTAGTTGTGTTGAAAGCACTGGAAGATGTAAGTGTCACATTGCCATTGTACTTCTGCATTCAAATTCTCCTCTCACCACACCAGAAGCGGATATTTTAGCATAATTACAGATAAAAGGCAATAACAGTGGCTGTATTTTTTTTTAGGTTTTCAAGTGTATATTTTATATTAGGGACTACAGTGGTTTTTTAATTTCCCCATCCCACTCCCTGACATATGTACAAACTCTACCCGTGCATTTGGCCTTTTTCTCTGTACCACAACCTGTATTCCCCATGACTTTCAGAGAAATCTTGTCCTATTAATAATCTGACCCTTCTAAAATGTTCTGCCTCCTCCAAATATTCACGTAAAGAGTAGCAAGTGATCCTGACAAGCTGCAAATACTCCCAAGAACTAAAAAAAAAAATTGTGATAAAGTACTTGCAAGTTTTAGAGTCTAAGTTCTGATGGTCTCTTCACCCCTCATACACCAATATGTGACATGTTCATTGCTCACACTACTTTAGTTTTTTTTGTTTGCACAAATAGAGCAATCTAGGAAATCAGTTTGTCTCTTTCTGTAAGACGAGGGCAAACCGTACAGTGAATTTGCTTGTGGAAATATTTAATGCAACATGTGAGGAGTGTTCTCAAGATATCTAATCACTATTTTCTTTAAATAAATTAATTAAAAAAAATGCATTTCTTAAAAAACATATTTTAACTGAAATAAAAACAAGAAATGAGTGTCCTTTTAAACAGATGCCAAAAATTTGATTTTCTAACACGCATTTAATAGAGCTTGATTTAAATATTCCTCCCAAGAATGATTTAATCCCTGTACGATCTTCCTTTTATAAAGAATGTTGTGACCTACTTCTGA
Organism: Discoglossus pictus; assembly: GCA_027410445.1. Classification (NCBI taxonomy): domain Eukaryota; kingdom Metazoa; phylum Chordata; class Amphibia; order Anura; family Alytidae; genus Discoglossus; species Discoglossus pictus. The sequence continues at coordinate 148,890,865 of CM050164.1, read as the reverse complement.
GAAACTCTGATTGTACTGTATCAGGTACAGCCAGTAGAGGGAGTAACTGATTCCCGCCATAACTAGACTGGTGCAGTACTGTGACACACCCTACTTCGAGTTACCGTAATCAGAAAGAAGATGCATTACCAGGGATTTAAAATCCTACACCAATGTAGACTGTATGACACTTATTTTTACATATATAACAAAACTAACTTAAATGTTCCTTTAAAAGGTCCACTGCAGTCCAAGCTTTTGTATCATTAATCAAATAAGGTTTTAAAAACATTACAAAAAAAAGTTTTAATAAAAAGTGAGTGGTCTAGAGAGTAGAAAATTTAATTGAAAGTCAAAATGGGCTGCGGCAAACGTTATGATTTTATCCTCTTTCTTTTAAATGCAACAAAATGTAGTTAAGGGCACAAAACATGTTGGTACTGCTAAAGGGTGTGCATGACATTTCTGTCACATTGTCTAGGATAGAAGAGAGGGTGGGATGAGGGGTAAATGAAGGCAGAAATAAGCCGGGCGACCATGTAGATCTCACACTGCCTTTCTTATTGTCCACCCTGCGGTGTTGATGAAAGTTACTTCCTCCTCAGCCGGTCATGGATGAGCTAGATGGCAGTATGCAGAATACAAGCAAGTGTTGATGGAGCCATATTATACCATGAAGGAGTCAGGTGACCATAACAGAGCCAAAACTGAGTGCTGTGTTTAGCTTCTGCTTTCTCGGTGTACTCATCCAGTTCCAAAAATAAACATGAAAAAGGATACAGAAATAAAGAAGCATATAAGTAGAATACACAAACGACATATTTAAAGGGTTATTCTTACCTAAACTGTCTGGGCTGTCAATAGAGAAGCACATCAGGATAACATCGGTGTCAGGGTAGGATAGTGGGCGCAACCGGTCATAATCCTCTTGTCCTGCTGTGTCCCACAGAGCCAGTTCCACCTACAATGAAATAACCTAATTAGTTTGCACAGGAGGAGACGAAGGATTATAGGATTAAGAGAGAGCTGTGAAGATAAAGAGTAAAGTGGAACTTGAGAGGTACTTGGTTTTATATAACGCACAGATAGCATAAATGGGGCAGATACCCATAGGAGCTGTACACTTCACTAAAAACATACATAATTACACTGCAAAAGCTTAGTGTAATATATTCCAAGGTATATTATTGTATTTTGTGTGTAATGGACTTTTTTCTTGCAGCACAGGACATTTCTTCATGTTTTTGCTCAAATTATTATCAAAGGACCACTTCGGTCTCATATTTGTACTATGCTGTTTTATTTTACAAAGTTTAAAAAAAAAAAAAAAACAGCCTTACATTTAACTATTGTAGTGGTACAACATCTATTATCGGCTTCATCCAATCTAAATCTCTAGTGATTTTACTGGATTATCTGTGGTTTCATTTTTTAAAATAAATACTGAAATTCTATCTATTGATAATGTAAAGAATTAGGTTAACTCCATTAGAAAGTATTCCTTTGAACCAGTGCGTTCAGCACATTTAATGAAGCCCTCATCTTTTTTTTTTTTTTACAAAGCTGGCATTTTTTGAGAAAGCAATGAAACTAAACAGCGTTTGCTAATTAAAATATGTATGGATCAAAAAAAGATGCCAGATAATGTATTAAATTTAAAGTAAAAAAAAAAAAAAAGAAAATAAATATGTGGTCTTTTTTTCCACTATATGTGCTTTTGAATAACTATTCTGGATAATGGGCAAAAGATTTTTTAAGAAAGTAAAAGAATAAATAAATAAGCACAGCCTTTACAGATTTTACTTTTATATGCAATATTCTATACTGTAAGTTTCCATTTTCTTTACGGAGCCTGCTTCTTGCAGCTTCTGTCCCAACAGTTTGTATCCTTGTAAACATTTAATTACACCTAATGAATGCGCTGGTAGTTTTATATGCCACATTCCCACTGTGTAGACACAAGATTCCTATGCATTTAAAGTCTATTATAAAAAAAAGTGGTGCCCATTTTCAAGTGTAGTTCTTCAAAACAGACAGCAACTATTTTGACCACATTGGTCTTTTTTTAAAAAGCATCCATTTAATTATTTCTAAGAAAATTCAAATGGAGGAATGGGATGAACTATGAAAACCCCCCGAAAAAAAAACACTATTTAGTTGAAACCGTGCCATATATTACATAGCTGGATGATAATAGACCAATCCCCAGTAGGATACCCCCACCCTTCATAATATAGTCTGGTTTTTTTTACATACTTTGCAAGCTAATCAAAGTTTTCCCTAAACTAAAAAGTGATCATTTAAAATGTACCTTACTAAAATGTTACTGTCACTTACACCAAATTACTGCACATCTCTCCTGAGTATATATTGTTAGTTTAGAGGACAATGTACATATGGACCAGCTTTCTTTAACCACATTTTGACAAATGTTCTGGGACAGATGTACAAAAGCAGTGGGATCATACTCCGGTCCTCAGGAGTTAGAAAAAGTGCAGTATTTAAGGTTGTCTCTGCCCACGTGAAATATGCATCTAAAATGACTGATAAAGTGCGTTTCATGTTAAACCGGTCCATACACATAGAACATGATCGTTTTTCATAGAAAGTATATAAATATATTTACAGTTCCCAATAAAAATAAAAAAAACACATAAAACATTTCAATTCAAACCAAAAATATATAAAGGTTTTTATATGTATTGGATCAAAAGAGTAACCATGATCAGATCAACTAATGGAAAGCACTTATTTGCATTTCATCTGTCTCTGAAATGGACTGTTGTACCTTGTAAATCTCATAAGGCTGCACCTATGTGCACAGTTTCTCAAGTCCAGCCCTCAAGGACAATGCATAGGGCAGATTGCAATGATACGGCCGATTGAGCACACTTGGGCTTGTCACACAGTGACAGCCGCTGATTAACCCTCCTGTTCCTGTGCAGGTATATGCTTAGAATTTGTATGGTTCATAGAGCCTGAAGACTGCAATGGAGACACACATGAAGAAGCTTCCGTGTACTGGTAGTGTCTGGCTTACCTGTTTTCCATCTACTTCAATATCGGCAATGTAGTTCTCAAACACAGTTGGCACATAGACCTCAGGGAATTGGTCCTTGCTGAACACTATGAGAAGACAAGTTTTTCCACATGCACCATCTCCCACGATCACCAACTTTTTCCGAATCGCTGCCATCACTGTAGAAACAAAAAGAAGTGTCCAGATTTAGAAACCAGCTTGTCAATACTCCAGCCAAGTAAATGCAATCAACCTTGAAACAAGTCCTCTTCCATTTTTACAGCAGTCTTTAGCATTCAAGAACCCTTTCTTTGCAATGCACTACTCTACAGACAATTCTCTAGTTCGAAGAGCTTGCAGCTTAATTTTAGAGGCGGATTCAAGAGTATTGCAATATGAAAGCAAATACTGTTCTGGTATTGCTCATGCATTTTAAATGCTGGCCATTCAGTCCGCTCTATGAGAAACTTGAATAAAAAGGAAAAACAAAAATATATCTTCAAATTCCACATAAGGAATAAAAATCATTATTTATCTCCCAGAGTATTGATAATTAGTTAATCTAGCCCAGCTGTTCATAAACTTCTCCTCAGGACCCACCAGACAAGCCATGTTTTTGGTTTAACATTGTTTGAATACAGATACGGCATTTGGAGTCTGTTGAATGCCAATTGTTCACATGGGCCAGTGTTAAACCAAGATCATGGCCTGTGTGGTGGGTCCTGAGGAGAGGTTTGAGAACCATTGATCGAGACCAGGGGTACTCAAGGTCAGATTTGATGATATCCCTGCTGCGCACAGGTGAGTCAATAACTCCTTCAGTCATCCTGACTCTTATGTGCACAGAAAGGATACCTTCAAATCCAGGCATGTGTATGGCCCTCCAGGACCAAACTTGAGTACCTCTGATCTAGACCATGGTTTTAAAATGGGAATTTACTATATATATATATATATATATATATATATATATATATATATATATATATATATATATATATATATATATATATATATATATACACATATATATATATATATATATACACACACACATATATATATATATATATATATATATATATATATATATATATATATATATATACACACATATACATACACACACACACATATATATATATTACGGTTTAGCATAACATTTACAGGAAAAACAAAACAAAAAAAAACAACTTTTAGGTTCTCAAGGTTTTGATTTTCTTACATGCATTGTCTACTAGGCAAGGCAAACAACCAATAAAAACACAACACCTCAATACTCCCATTGATTACGGTGTATGAAACTTCATAAACACTTTTTTTTTTTTTTTTTTTTAAAGAAAACCCCTCTCAAAATTGATTAGTAAAAGACAATCATCAAATTCTAAGAACGTACCCCGATATTTTTACTGAAATCCCAAGTGTTAGAGTCAACAGTTTCCAGTGCTGGCAATGAAAATGCTTTGGGATTGTAGTATCGCTTTAACAGGACTTAATTTCCAGACAAAAAAAAAAAAACCTTTACTTGTGATAAAGGGGATTAAGAAATTGAAACTGAAATGGAGTAAACATTTCTCATAGAGAAGGAGCACAGCACTAATAGTTATCCTTAACAGGCGACTGATAAATACTTTATTTCATAATTGTTTCGAAGCGACAGACTGGAAAATCTTCATAGGAAGCAAGACAAGCAATTACTGAACAAGAAGTCTGCTGACAACTTCTTAGCTAAAAGATTCTGCCCAGAGGAAAAATAAAATATCACATATTACAATTGTCAAAATGCGGGACGTTGCCACGCTTTGAGCTGTTACGCACAACTTAGGTAATGAGCGCCAAAGGAACTCCGTAGCGAGGTGAGCAGTTGAGGCTTTAAAACTTGCAGCACTTATGCGAAATGAGCACCAAAGGCACTCCTGCGAGGCGAAAAGCGCATTGAAAAACGCGGGACTTTGCCTCCAAGCCCTTAGGAAACGCGAGATCGCCTTAGCCTACAAGCAGTTAAGGAAAGCGGTCAGAAAAATACGAAGTTAGCGTCCAAACCGCGCAAAATCGGAACACACAAAATTAAAAAATATTTTTAAAAAACACACAGCACGGGAGACAGCCAGGACATCTGGGAGTGAGGTTGCACTCAAATTTAAGACGAATTTGCAGAGTTTCAACACTCGAAAATCGGCTAAGCGACAAAAATAATGGTGGGCGAATAAAATGAAAACGAGGCTACGCGACCCCCGAACCACACAAAACACCGCCAGCCGCGTACAACTTTTACCCAGGGACGTACAAGGTACAAAATACACTGTTACAATGGACGGAAAATGCGTGGGAGACGCACAACCCATAGACAATACACGCCATTTTACAACACTAACTTGCAACTAATAACATTACAAATCTAAAATGGCGCTTTACACGACTAAACCAATGGTTTGCCCTCGCGCCACGCAGCCTATTTACACTGCACAATAGGCACATTGATGACACCTTCTCCTCAGGGCAGCAACAGTCTAACTGTACATTGGATGCTGCAGGAAAATAAAAATAGAGATTGTTAGTTCTTCAGGCTATTGATTCTTCAGGCTATATATCTGGCTTTGTGATGAGCGACAAACATGAGCTTTGCAAAGAACAAAACTGGAAGGACACGAGGGGGATAGGCTCGCAATGAACGCCAAAGGTGCTCGGAGGAGCAAAAATACACGAGAGAAGAGCCTTGCAATGAGTGCCGAAAGCCCTCAGAGTAGAAAAAGCTTTACATTTTGTGGCAAACAGCATTGCCATGGCTTCACATTTTATCGTCTCGTAATTTTTGACAGGCAAGTCGCTAAGTTACATAAATCTTGACTTTATTTTTGTATTCTATTAATAAGGCAGTCCAATCAAGGGACAACATAAAACAGTGGTGGGAATATGTAGACCAGGGGTGTCCACGTTCGGTCCTGGTGGGCCACACACAGGCCTGGATTTGCGGATTTCCTTTCGGTGCATAGGTGAGTCACTCAGCATGAATGAAGAAGCAATAATGTCACCTGGGTGCAGCAGGGATATCCTCAAATCCAGGCCTGTGTGCAGCCCACCAGGACTGAACTTGGACAACCCGAATGTACACAATGACAGAGAAATTACTTACAACCCCAAGTCTACTAATATGTGAAGTACCAGATAAAGGGCTGGGAGTATCTAGTTTGCCACGTGTTAACCTGTCTGAGCGGCTGGGTCGGTCTTCACCTCCCTTCTGTCACATGACTCAAATTCCTTCTGAAGAAGCCACTGAAGTTCTGTTACCTGTAGTTGCATTTGGTGAAGCAAGGAGTCTGCCAAGGGGCCAGAGCGGAGGAGGGGGTGTGGCCTCAATGTCAGTGTTATCCGGTTACTTTCTGTTTCATCCTTTCCACCCCTCCCTCCACTGCTAGCCAAAAACATACAAAATCATGGTCCAGCTTTGAAGTGATAGAACAAAATAACATTGATTCCTGTACTCAAAGTCTTCAAAATTTAGATTTCACAAAAAAAATGTTTCTATGACCAAGCTTACAGAGTCGACAAGGTATAATACATAACACACAAGTGCCATTTTTCTTGAACTACAGTGGTTCTTTAAAAAGTCAGCATAAGCTCTTTTCATATTAAATCTGTTTTTTTTAGTTCACCATTTACTAAAATAATTTTCTGGCTAAAGCTTTGCTTCTCTTTGCACATGTGTTTTTAATTAAAAAAAAGCAGTTAATGTCTGCCATTAGCTCTCCACCTCTCATTATCTTGAGCACTAATGAATAGAAAAACAACCATTTCAAATGAGGCAGGGTGGGTAAGCTGAAGGTTATGGGATTGTAGGCTAATCTGCCCAATTCATGTTATCTTAGTTGAAATGTTTGTACTTCAATTCAGGACAATGACCGAGGTGGGGAGAGGTACAGGAGTGTCCATTCACGAGATACAGGAGGTTTGTAAATTATATTTTCCGGCTAAAGCGTTACTGCCGTTTGCACGAGTGTTTTATTGTCTGTTAATGGTGAACTAAAATGTTTGAAACTAAACATGAAAAAAAAAAAAGTGTTTAAAGATCCACTGTACAATAATAAAAAAAAATGTGTTTTAAAATGTCTAATTAAGCAAAAAATAGAGTCAGAGGGGCTCAGTCTGTGACTGAACACCACCTTAATAGGTTTGTTACATAGCCCTGGCCACCTACACAGAGCAGCATTCTTCACATATAAAAAGGGCATAATTAATCAGAAAGTCATATAGCTACATTTTAATTAGACAAAAAAAATGTGATGCCTCCTCAGGACACTAAAAATAATCATGAAATACTGGTGGAAGTTGTGTGAGAGAGGAGGGTCTCTATTCCTGGAGAGCTACAGTTGCATTGAATGATGCAAATTGTATAATTCTGGGTCAATGAAGGGGAAGGGGTGTGGTGTCAATTCCAATCTTATTCTATTATCAAAACAAAATGTCTGGACTTCTGCCTGTTCCCTCTCATCACATCAATAACTGTAACCACCCATCATCCAGCTTTCAGGATATGATGCAAACACAAAATGGATTCTTGTACTCAAAAACCTCAGATTTTTCCCAAAAATCTAATCTCAACACTTGCATTAGGTTGTGGTAAGCAAAATAAGAGGAGGTTAATATACTTCCCACAGAACCACCAACATATTCTCATGACTACATCTTTAGATGAGATCATACTTTACTTTCACTGCATCATAATGCTGTAAGTGAGAACTCTGCTAGGTCACATCCATTTTATACCCTGTGTTTGAATAGCAGTCCTATATATAAAAAGGATCTATGGTAAATGCATGGAAGCCATAACATAGCACTCAATACTCATTTCCAAATCCCTGCCCATTATGTGTAATTACAGTGGAAAAAACGGAAGCTGTAATGGTTTGTAGTAAAAGCCAGTCTTCTAAACGGATATGATGCACACATAAATGTTATCTCACAATTGCTTTGGAGTCATTACAGCCTTGCCCGTCCAGAAATTGAGCAACAAGGGATTAACACACTGTGTGCACAGCTTTTTTTAAGCAGTAGGCAGCCCATGGCTAAGCCACATGTATTAAACCTTGCATGCATAATATTAAAGTTAGATGTGGACTTGGGAAACTCTCATATAAAGAATATTAAATCCACGTTAAAGGTTAATATGTATGGGTAAAGAATTTATATATTTATATATATATATATATATATATATATATATATATATATATATATATATATATATATATATATATATATATATATATATATATATACTGTTAGGTTGACTGGCGGGGTTTCTTACCGACTAGGGTAAGTGTTGCCCTACAGGACTAATTCCTGAGGTAAATTTCTTCAGGCCTATTTAATCATGATTTCTTAGCAAATGGGTGCGCACGTCTAAATCTAGTTTAGATTGTTTCGTGTAAACTTAATGACAAATTATTTATAAAAAGGGGTTCCCTGGTGGTCCACTGGTTAGGATTCAGGCTTTCGCCACTGTGAACTGGGTTTGACTCCAGTCAGCGAACCAAGAGGTCAAACCAGCCTGAAGCTGAGCAGGGTTGGGCCTGTTCTGTACTGGGATCAGGAAACCACCTAGGAATACCACAAGCTGTATGTTATGGCCCACTGGACAAGGAACTGACAACCCACTCCAGTATCTCTGCCATGAAAGCCAGATGGATCAGCATGGTGTCCATGAGGTCACGGGGAGTCAGACAACTGAGCAACGAAAACCCACAATAACACATTAATAAAAGGGTATCTATTACTCAGTCTCAAGTATTGGAGTGTATTACCGTACAGGCCTTTTGAAATCAGTTCAATAGCTTGACATCCAAATAGCTCACATTGAAAATATAAAACAGGAGAGCAAAAACAGCGTTTGTCTTTATCGTCCTAATCTTTATTATACACAAATTGTAGCAATATAAATACAAAGAAATGCAGAATAATTAATCTTTATAGGGTTTAGACACACCCACCCAGTTGGATTTAATGTGAATTTTGCCATGATAATTCTTATTTTGAAACGCATCATATGCTAAGAAAGTGCAGGGTATGCGTAAAAAAATAATAATTATGTAATAACTCAGAAAACTGAAACCACAGTTTAAAATATAAAACCGCCAAAAAATAATAATAATATTATCTGAAAAGGAAAAGCTTTGAACCCTATCCCCCTCTATACACATTCATCCCTACCCATACATTAAAAAAACAAACATTAACTCCACTGAGGGTTTCTGCGTTCCCACCAGATTGGTGGCTGATTGTCCGATAAGTTAATTAAGATGACACCCAGCGAGTCTTGCTAGCTGTAAAACAGTGATAGACAATATGTCCCATGAATCATAAAAGAGCAAAATATTACAAAAGTGTTAATGTATGTGAAAGTGTGTGATTGTGAAACAGTCATAATGGTGTCTTTAAGTGAATGCTTTTACACACTCTTTTAAAAACAACATATTTCCTTCCTCTATTTCTCCATCACCCACCACAAATTCCATAACACACAGAACAAACACCTGGCTTCAGATGAAACAAGTCGTGGGATGAGAGGGAGGGTTTGTGTGGGGGCTGAGAAACCAAACACTGCTCCTTAAAGGGCCACTTAATTCGGCACTATTTGGACTATATCACAGTAAAGATCTCCTAATAGCATGTTGAAATACTTAAATTTTTGAAATATGTACATTTTTCACAGAGAAAACAAATCAAATCTGTATTTACATGTATAACAAACTGCCCACATGCCAGACCTGCAGCTCAGTGTAGTGAGTAAACGAAAGAAAAAAAGTTAACACTTAAAGCCATCTGTACAGAGCATGGAATGCTGGAATCACCTGAACAGGTCACTTATGGGTTAACTGGTCAGTGCAGTCTTGATTTCAGTAAAAATCTGCCAATCACCATGCACAGCTCAGCTGTTATTACTTACTAGCGAATTGCCCGTCAAAAAATGACGGCAATGAAATTGTAAGGTAGCTAATGCTGTTTGGTGTGTACTACTGAAATATATAATACATTAATAAATGAATATAGTTTACCTATTGTGAAGCATTGTGTTGAAGAGCTGCAATCTGTTTAGATATTTCTGCAGCATTAGTGGTGTGGAGCTGCTGTGTAAGCGTGCTCAATGTGTGCAGTGTAATAGTGTGCGTGCACAAGACCAAACCGTTAGCGTAGTTGTGTACTTCCGCATTGGCGTAAAATGGCGGGTAATGTGTGGTATGCGTCTTAACGGAATATCCGTAGGTCGTTTGTGGTACTTTGCAAGTTTATTGTGGCGTTTTGTGTGTTTAGAGTGCTGTAGCCTCGTTTTCGTTTTGTTCGAAGGCCATTTTTTCTCTCGCTTAGCGAATTTTTTAGTGTTCAAACTCTTTTATTTTTAGTTAAATGAAGCTGTAAGTTGTTTTTTTGAGTTCTTGGATGCTTCCTCTTGCTGTAGGTAAGCTTTTTATGTATGTGGTGTGTGTATTGTGTTTTGAATTTTGTAATGTTCGCAAGTTGCGTCCGATTGTTGCGAGGTCGTAATGTGTGGTAACGTGTCTCGTATGTTGTTTGCGTGGCGAGGTAAAGTTTGCGAGGGTCGCGGTTGTTGGGTCGTGTTTGCGTTGTAACGTAAATATTGCAAGGGTCAGAGTTTCTGGCAAGGAGCGCTCCATGCCAGCAACTGAGGCCCTCGATACGCGAGGGCCGCGGCTCTCGCCTTTGCTTCGCGAGGGCCGTGGGCTCGCGTAGCGAGCCTGCAAGCGTTAGCAACAACTCATACGCTCACAACTATATATGTGATGCAACAGCCAGTAAGCAGAATACACCGTTAGTTAAACAGATTTAAAATTCCTTTTGAGCTGTTATTAGGGTCATGAAAATTGATGTAGGTTGAGCAAAAGCTCTGAATGTGACACAGGGGCACCTGGCACCATGCTACAAATAAATAGATCCCATGATGTTAAAATTTAGTTCATACCGTAAATAAAAAGGCATTAAAAAAGTTATTTCAAGCAAAAGTGTCTAGAGCTGGCAAAGGGCAAGATCATTTTCTAGCAAGTTATAAAATGCAAAGAGGATGTGAACGGTTGTTGGTCGCCTAGATAAACTTGCTTCAGTCTCTAAGGTTACCTCCAACTTGAAATGGCAGATAAGACAGAGGCGGCCTTACTAGACAGCACTGAAGGAGCAGAGGGCTGCATATAATAGGTTATAACAACAAAAGGCTGTATTATTTTATAATTTCTACAAACATTTTGCCAATTGTTTCTAGTTCTTAAAAAGAGCATATTGCAAACATGGAACTACAGTGCTCTTTTAGGGTAAGATATTTTTCACCTACTTAGACAAAAAAAAAAAAAAAACAGCAAAGAAACTGTTAAATATTTTTTTTTTCTGCTTTACAAGTTACCACCATTTCTTTTAAAGCTGCACAACTATCTCAGCATGCAAAAATGTACAGTGACCCTTTAATTTATTTTATTTGGAAAACAACAATACATGTTAAAAAGGTATAACTAAATTTCCCTGTTTCCCCTTTTTCTAATATAACACATGCTGCTTATATCAAAAACACCTGTTACATTGAGACATTCTATACCCATAGAAATGTATTTTATTAAAAAAATAAAACCAGTTTTCCACACCCACAGAGTTGCTTACATGGGCACAGTGTACCTACTAATAGTAACACTGTATTTGGGTATGGACCTAAACTTCAAGTCAGCAGCAGCTCAATGCAGAAATCTACACAGCAGAGGTCTGACTCCTCCTCCTTCAGGACTACAAATCCCATGATTCTTTGGTGCTTAAACATGCTTTACAGATTGATACAATTTATTTGCTGCCTTTGATTGGCCAAAAACAAAATTATGAATGTACAAATGTTAGCAGGGATTTGCAGGGGTGGTAACTCCAGAGACTTAACATCAGGGTGAGTTTGTTGATGTTTATTTTGGTTATTTTTAATGCAAAAAAAAGTTTATAAAATTCCAACTTTTCAAATATAGATTAAAGCAAACATGGGACTCCAGACCCCCTTTAACGTTGTAAAATCCTTATAAATGTAATGTTTGGAGGAACAAAGGGAAAGAAGTGACATGATAGTAATCTTCATATACTAAAAGTGATTGAATCAAGTGAAGGAAGGAAGCATATTTCAAAAGGAAGAGGAGAAGTTGATCAAGATCTTATTTGAAGTTTGAGAATGTTTCAGGTCAATGAGAAAAAATGCGACTATAAAGTAGCATCACCATGGACTGGAAAATACATACAAGGGGAGTTGCGAGTGGTGTGATTTTTGCAAACAGCACTATTAATTGTGTAGGAGACAAAAGTAGCTTGTACAGCCCCGGGAGAAAAAAGTGGCATTCGCAGAATTCCAGCCGCATTCCTTTTGAAAGCCGATTAGCTTCTACTTATAACACTTTACAGATCTTCCATATCCATTGCTAGCTCTCAGCCACAGAACGCTTGCTTGTCACGCTGAACAGATTTAGAGGCGTTTTTTTTCCTTGATGTGGCTATGTTTATGTAAAAATTGGACAGATGGGATAGATTAGTTTTCCTTTTCAATTAGTTTTAGTCAAAAACAGACATATTGTTCATGATTTTACAATTTTGCTGTGTCAAATTACCTTTAAATAAAATATTACTGCTCAGTGAAGTGATTTAGAAACTTTCTAATGTATTGCATGATTTTGTGAAGAAGAGAGGAATTTAAGAACAAGCCTAGGCGTCTGAGTAATGTGTAAAAGTATTTTACAGAAAGCATAGAAGAGGACCAGCCTTCCAATAGAAGTAAAGGGCCACGGTTATGCTCTAGCAAGAGGAGCTAGTTATTTAAATTATGCTTTGATCGTTCATAAAATTCCTATGTAAGGATTTACAAATGTAATATTAAATTTAGTTTCAAAGATTAGAGTATCCGCCTCTATTTGAGCTTGTCTCCACCCAGATAATGTCAACACAGTGAGAGTTGGCAGAGGGACAGGTCTACAGAGCTATAAGAACAATTTGGTAAGATAATTGTCAGTCAATGATGCCCCCACATCAAAAGCTTAAGGGAAACCCACGTAAGGGAGCCCCTCCCAAAACGCACAGTCATCAAATATTACCACGGTTTAGAATGATATTTCGCAAATCTCACTTTTCACGTATTCATTTGGTATTCTGGGATTCCATTTGGTGCTACCCAGGGTTCCACAAGGATATTACCATAAAACATTTGTTTGTTTCTCAGTATTATATTTATTTCCGAATACCCAATATACGTGATTGATTTAATTAAAAATGTGCATACATTTGGTAGAAACATTTTTTTTTTTTGGAGAGTGATAATCCTTTAAACTGCCCGAACAAGTATTATTGGCTCTCCATTAGGATAATAATCTCCTTTTCTGATTTTGGTTCGGAGCATTGGAGAGTGGCCATAAGTGATGAGGAGTACTGGGGAGATGTTCTAGGCCATGGTAAAGACATTTTAGAAGTATGGTTTGTAGCCATTTTAGTCCAAGCCCAGTTTAAACAGAGCAATTGCATGGCTTACGTATCTTAAGAACCAGTAATTCTCAAAGTAACTCTGGTTGCTAGCAAGCAGAGAAATGCAGACTTCATGTTTGAAGTAGAATTATAGAGAAAGCTCAGTCTCTTATCAAATGTGAAGAAGGTCTCCCATGCAGACATATTTGCTTTGAAGTGGGCTTAAAATACCTAATTTGAACTTCTATGAGGACACCAGAATTTCATTTCCAAAAGAGAATCAGTTGCACAAAAAAAAAAAAAAAATGTGAATAGGTACTTACTTACAAAAGTAAAATTATATACTAATTTCCACACTACGATTATCTAGTTTCATATGCATTACACAAGTTAAAATTAAAGTGTGGTTGTTAAAAGACCAGTGTGGTCATACTTTTCAAAATGTACAATACTATACTTGAAAATAGGTAATTGATTTACAATTTAACGATAAATACTAAAAAAATATTTTTTATGTGCAATTATGCTTACATGGAATCTACTATTTTGTTTTTTAGCAGCTGATCTTATTTGGTTTTGAGGAGGATATGCCACACAAAATTTACTAACAAATAGAAAACTCTATAAAAAGCATATCCAGTTCAAATCTGGTCAAACATGTTTATTTGCACTTATCAATAATGGATCTTAGACTTAATGGGCCACTGAAGTTATCCTAGCTGCGCATCTACAGTATACAGATCGAGCAATGAAAATAAATTAAAAACACAATGATCTCACAAAATAAATAAGCGTTTACTTCGGATCACAGGGTATAATACATTTGTGGCCTAACACAATGTTTGTGTTTAGATTGGCAGATAGATCTGTCTAATCTATCTGCACTGTACTAAAGTACAATGATTTGCTGTGGTCTGAGCAGTAATTGTGTTAATCCACCTTAAATGAACAGGACAGGTAGAAAATACATCTCCATTCTGATTGGCTAAAGAGCCGTGCCCAATAACAGGAATATAAACATAAAATCTTCAAAATACAATAACAGTTATTCGATCACAGGAAGCTAGAACTATACTGGATACAGTGCAATGATTCCATTGTAAGGGCACGCCGTCTTTATCGCGCGTGCTGAAGTTGCGCCGACAATTGGGCTGTACAGAAATGAGCGCTGCACTAGAAGCGCTCAACCGCGTTAGCGCGCCCCTACCAGCTTCCCTTCTCTCTGTCACTGTCTATTAGAGACACCCCTACACTGCCTATATTAAAAACTCCTACACTGCCTATACTTAACCCTCTGTCCCTTGCCTGTACCCCTGCCTGTTGTCTCTCCCTTCTACCAGCTTGTTTTCTCCTCTGTGTCCCTCCCCCAATCCACATTTTTTACTTACCCCAACCCAGGGGCAATACTGCACCCCGACATCTGCATGTTACGTCTGTGTTACTGCTCCTCGCCAGGCCCGTGGGATGGGGTAAGTAAAGAATGTGGTTGGGAGGAGGGAGACCGAGAGGAGAGAACAAGCGGGTAGAAGGGGGAGAGAACAGGCAAAGGTACAGGCAAAGGACAGAGGGTTAAGTATAGGTATGGTAGTAGTTTAGTATTTATTTAGTGTAGGGGTTTTATTATAGGGGTTTAAGGGATGTCTGTAATAGACAGTGACAGAGAGAAGGGAAGCTGGTAGGGGACCGCTTTTGCGCGTGAGCGCTTCTAGTGCATCGCTCATTTCTGCACGGGCGCTGAAGTTGTGCTACCGACTGGCACGGAATGCCTTAATACAAAATGGATAATACACATTCAAGTCACATTATACCCTGAATAACTTGTGTGCAGCACGGACAGCAGCTGGACAGCATGGTAGTAAGTCAACAAGATACTGAAAGGTTGGCAAGGGTATCTGGAGACATACAGACTGCAATGTATCCAACAGCTACTGAAGGATCCATATGGCAAACATGCAGATCGAGGTGCTCAATGGGTTCAAATCCGGGAAATTAGGCGGCCAGGGAAGTACTTTGAAGTTTTTGTCATGCTCCTCCAACCACTCTGACAATTCTGGCCGTGTGACATGGGAAGACTGGCAACATTACCAAATCGGTTAAGAGTGTCTTCCTGAGGTAAAGGCAGACCCAGACAATAAGCCCATAATGATACCGTCACCAGCCAAAAATGGTTGCAGAGTGTTTGTTCTAAGGACTCGCGCCTGACACGCCAATGCACGTCCAGTCTATGAAACTGACCACGTGGCTCATCAGTGAATGCAAGCTTTTGCCAATCAGAAGAGATACAATTTCAGTACTATCATGCAAATTGAAGCAGTTTCTGTTCAGCATAGGTGCAGTGACCAGCCGTTTGCTTCGAAGCCCCAAACGCAACAGGGTTATCTGTACTGTCATATTAGACACACACATCTGGCAGCCCCCGGTACGTTTGGATAGAGAGTTGCTCAACTGTAGTTTGTCGGTTGACCCTCTCACCTTTCGCATCCACATTTACCTCTGACATCAGTTATGTTTGCAGAATATCCACATGCCATCTTATAATCTTATATACCCACAAAGACCGCTCACGACACATGCTGCATTTCATTGGCTAAGCGCTGCTTGAAGTCAAAAGTAGGCAGTGGTCATCATAATGTGAATACCTCTCCAATTCATAGAATATTCTATTCAGCCTCTATTATACATTGATCAGAGAGATCATTTGACACTGTACAGAATAATCTCAGTACAATAATATAAGTATTGGGGAGATCTCACCTTAGTGAATGTCACTTACATTTTATTGGAGGACAGTGCCACAAAAGGTCAGGCAGCCATAGTGTAAATTACATCAGCCCATATACTGTTTGTGCAATGCTTTTTTAAACACTTCTGGCAGTGACGATAATAAAATTAAAAAAAAACTTCCGTTTAGAGAACGCTAAAAAGTTTCTGCAGGAAGCAGGAAATTCCTCTGATAAGGCACAGTACAAATCAGGGATTGTAGTATTAGAGAAAAACAATTGGATTTTAGTTCTTACAGAGCAAGTTTTTCCTATTCTACAGTGAGAGAGACCTCCCCAAGCCAGCACCAATATAGTTTGTGAAGTGTGCATAACACTCCAGTGGGAGCGCATGCTCACTTCAAAGTATTTGTACAGATTTTACGTAAATGCCACAGTGTGCAAAGCGCGGCGCCAGCTGCACAAGGAACAGAGCTGGGGAAAAAGACACAGTGGAGGGCGAAGGGGGGAGCGGAAGAGACACAGTGGAGGGCGAAGGGGGGAGCAGAAGAGACACAGTGGAGGGCGAAGGGGGGAGCAGAAGAGACACAGTGGAGGGCGAAGGGGGGAGCAGAAGAGACACAGTGGAGGGCGAAGGGGGGAGCAGAAGAGACACAGTGGAGGGCGAAGGGGGAAAGAGACACAGTGGAGGGCAAAGGGGGGAGCGGAAGAGACACAGTGGAGGGCAAAGGGGGGAGCGGAAGAGACACAGTGGAGGGAGAAGGGGGAAAGAGACACAGTGGAGGGAGAATGGGGGAAAGAGACACAGTGGAGGGAGAATGGGGCAAAGAGACACAGTGGAGGGAGAATGGGGGAAAGAGACACAGTGGAGGGAGAATGGGGGAAAGAGACACAGTGGAGGGAGAATGGGGGAAAGAGACACAGTGGAGGGAGAATGGGGAAAGAGACACAGTGGAGGGAGAATGGGGAAAGAGACACAGTGGAGGGAGAATGGGGAAAGAGACACAGTGGAGGGAGAATGGGGAAAGAGACACAGTGGAGGGAGAATGGGGAAAGAGACACAGTGGAGGGAGAAGGGGGAAAGAGACACAGTGGAGGGAGAAGGGGGAAAGAGACACAGTGGAGGGAGAAGGGGGAAAGAGACACAGTGGAGGGAGAAGGGGGAAAGAGACACAGTGGAGGGAGAAGGGGGAAAGAGACACAGTGGAGGGAGAAGGGGGAAAGAGACACAGTGGAGGGAGAAGGGGGAAAGAGACACAGTGGAGGGAGAAGGGGGAAAGAGACACAGTGGAGGGAGAAGGGGGAAAGAGACACAGTGGAGGGAGAAGGGGGAAAGAGACACAGTGGAGGGAGAAGGGGGAAAGAGACACAGTGGAGGGAGAAGGGGGAAAGAGACACAGTGGAGGGAGAAGGGGGAAAGAGACACAGTGGAGGGAGAAGGGGGAAAGAGACACAGTGGAGGGAGAAGGGGGAAAGAGACACAGTGGAGGGAGAAGGAGGAAAGAGACACAGGGGAGGGAGAAGGGGGAAAGAGACACAGGCGAGGGAGAAGGGGGAAAGAGACACAGGCGAGGGAGAAGGGGGAAAGAGACACAGGCGAGGGAGAAGGGGGAAAGAGACACAGGCGAGGGAGAAGGGGGAAAGAGACACAGGCGAGGGAGAAGGGGGAAAGAGACACAGGCGAGGGAGAAGGGGGAAAGAGACACAGGCGAGGGAGAAGGGGGAAAGAGACACAGGCGAGGGAGAGTGCGGGAAAGAGACACAGGGGAGGGGGGAGAGACATGTAACACTATACCATCATTTATGACGGGTAAATGACTAGTGTCGGAATATAGAGTCTATTCAGTGATGTATTCGACATCTCACAAACGTGAAAAAGAACAATAAGAATGTCATAGGACCTGGGAAGATTGTTCTCATACACAATTAAAATATAGGGACTAAAGCACTTAGTCTTTGTGTGTTCTGATAACACTAAACATTAAAATGAATAATGACCTGTTTCATGGATTTGAGATGAGAGAAAGGGCTATTGTAGAAGATTAAAAAAAACCTCAGAGAACATATGACTGGGGAGGAGACTATTTGCCAAATGTACATGTCATTTTGACTCTTTCGCAAGTAGTGATTCACGGACAATAAACACACAGAGGGCTGTGGCCCAGTTTGTACACTTGCCAGGTAACAAAGACGCGTGTTTGAACTATGCGGTGTCATGCGACAAACAATTCAACATAGCAACGATTTCAAACGTCATCCCCTCCTAGGACCAAAGTTCACTAAGGACAGTGACGTGTTTATGGGGGAAGTGCCTCCTATGATCAAAAAACGGGCACCGGAAAAAGTCCCAGGTGGAGAAACCTAAATACAAACTATTACATATAAATGAATATAGTGGAAAAGTTACTTTAATTATGCTCAAAATATGAGAAATAATTCTAAGATTAGTTATTTAGGCACACACTACCTGAAAAAGTTCACCCCCTGTTAACTTCACCAGATGTATTAACTCTTACAGGTAAGCATGCCCAGTTGCTTTTGTCAACAAAAGCTCATAAGGCTATTGTTAAGCTTGTTTATGTTAATGTAAATCTGAACACAGCAACTCAAAAGGTTCAGTAATATTCAATTACAATTATATTTATTTGTATGTGAAGTTTTATTCATGGGACATTCGCGGTGTCCCTTCAATGGCCATGTGACTATCGTCGTCACGCGAAGCGAGGGCCACAGTTCGGGCCGCCAATGCGGCCCCCCACAAAGAGAGGGGGCCGCATTTGCGGATAGTGGAGGCTCCAACGTCGGCAGCAATGAGCAAGGACGCCAAGTCATCCACAGCCGCCTAGCACACACACATTCTCTGCCATTTTACAACACTAACTTGCACAATGCGGAAGTACACAGCTACCCCAACGGCTTTCCCTCGCGCACGCAGCCTAATTTACACTGCACACATTGCTGACACTTACACCGCAGCTCCTACAAACCTACATTGTATGCTGCAGCAACATCAAAACAGATTGTCAGCTCTTCAGCACAATGCTTCCTGCATATATTACTTACAAATAGGTAAACTATATTAAATTTATTAATTATTTAATTAGCATACAAAAATACATATACAAAAAAAAAAAAAAAAAAAAAAAAACACTATCGCAATAAACACAAAAGCCATTCATCGGGCGCCTCACAACTAGCGCCAACGCTGCTCATAGCACACAAACTACACCAGGGGACAGCCTTGCAATAAGCGCAAAAAGCAGATCAGTGCCGAGCTCACAAAGACAGCCAAAGCGCCTCTGATAGCAAGTCACTAGTCACATATATAGTTGTCAGTGTTGGGAACGCTTACGATGTTGGTCAAACTTTGCGAGCCTCACAAAGCGAGGAATCAACAACGAGCCTTGCATCACCCCCAGTAGTACCTGGTTCCTGCCAGTAGGGGCTGCAATGAGCGCCGAAGGTGTTCATTGCAGGGCTTGCAGTGAGCGCCAGAGGCGCTCATCGCGAGGCCCCCAGGGCTCTCATCACCCACCCCAGTACCTGGATGCAACCCTGCCACTAGGAGACACGAGGGGGGGGGGGGGGGGTAGAGACAAGGGGGCGGGAACGGAGAGAGGGAAGAGACACGGGGGGGGGGGGGGGACAGGGAGGGGGAAGAGACACGGGGGGAGGAAAGACACTGGGGGGGGGGGGAGACACTGGGAAGGGAGACGGGGGGGGGGGGAGAATTTTATTCCCATCATTTTTGATGGTCAATTTCGTAGTTACTAATAACCAGAGAGACGAACCATTTAGCCTTAGAAAATTTACAGATGGCATTAACATGGTAGAGGGGTCACTTAGAGATATGGATATTATACAGCCAGGGGTATGATTAAAAGAAAAAGTAACTAAATGCTTAAAAATGCACAGTAAAAGTTTAATAAGTTTTTATTTTATTTATCTATATGCAGATTTAATTTAGAAGTTTGTTGTAAAACTGGAACAATACTTCTATAAAATCAAAATCAAGAAGGTCCAGTGTAAACACAGTAAATTTGACCCCTTCTGGATCACTACCTTGTCGTGATGAAGGGGCTTGGGTACCTCAATTAAACTGTGAGCTATACCATTTAGGGTCACCCAAGATAGGCAGGTCATAGCATAGAGGTCAGACAAATCACGGCACACTGGAGAACGAACTTAAACCCACTCCAGTATTTTTGCCATGGAAACCATATGAATAAGCACAATCAAAAGTGCCCGATGTGCTGTGTCCATATGAACAACAACAATATATTTATGCTATTAAGCATGATTCAGTCTCCAACTTCCTTCAAAGCTAATTAACAGTTTAAGTAGAGAACTTCCTATGAGCTTGGGAGCAAACACCACATTAGGAATCCCAGCTCAGGAATAGCATCTGGGTAATTCCTATTAAATCTGACAATTGCACATGATATACAAATTATACTCACTTTTATTGCGGAGACTTGTCAGGAAGGGACTTGCTCTGTATGCTCTCACGCTATACTTATCAGGGGATTACTCAGGAAAAACTCAAAAGGGGCGCACAAATCACATATCTGTGTAGCATTTTTTAACAAGGGTACAAAACTCTTCATATGAAAAACAAGCACCACATGTTTTATATTTAAGGACCACTGTAGTCTTGCATTGAAAAAAATACTATTTGAAGAACTACACTTGAAAACACAATTATTTTTTGTATGTAAAAAGCCCTCTATGCTTTATGTGCAATTATACTGCAGTGAAATCTACCATTCTGGTTTCTGCAAACTGGCTTCCTGAGGAGGGAGGACTCAATGCAGAGGAAGATGTTATGTGCACAATGGGAATGTGAAAGCAAGTTTGCATCCATAAAGGTATAATGGAAAGCTTGTAAGTTTGCAAAGACAAATCATCCTAAGTAAGTGGGTGTATAGGATTTAGTTATTGAAAATGCCATGCAGATATTTAATTAAAATCACATCCATAAAAAAATTAAAACAATTCTTAAAAGAATAAGGGGGGTGCTAAAATAAAAAATAAAAAAGTATAATAGTGCTCAAAATTACCCTCCCTCTAGTCAGATTTTTTTTTATATAAGATCTAAAAAAGGTAGATTCCAGAATTAAGTTAATTCCAAAATATAACGTAACCCACATTTCCATCATGCATGAGAGTAATCTGAAGTCTAGTTAAGTTATTGTAATTTTTTTTCAATTTTGTTCTGCCGTTTATAGCAGAATCAGGACATATACAGTGGTGCATTCACAGCATTAGTGGTAGAGAAAGGAGAATCACTGTGCCTATTTACTATTACTAAAAAGGTTTGTTTGCATGAATGAACTATAAGGTTGTACAGTGCATTTATAAATTGTGGGTCTACTTTCTTAGAGGTGCTAATAAGGTACCAATCCACTTACACCGATCACGTTATTTCTCCACGCTTCAGTTTATCCGCTTGTAATCTGATAATTAGAATACAGCCTACATGAAATTTCAGGATTGCCCTGCTTTTTAAAATAAGCGCACTGGAAACATTTGTAAAAGTATGCTTTGACGAGAGATGATGCGTCAGACATGTTGAATTTAAATGGAAGATAAGAATACATATATACTCTATGGTCTATACATTATATCATAACTTGGGATTCCAATGCATAAATGTGGGGTTAAATATTCCTTCAGCCATCTTCAATTACCGGGGGCACAAAGAATGATCATCACTTGGTCCATTTTCCCATTATACAGCATAGCAGGATGATTATGTATACATTGAAAATTAGGCCAAATAGTTTGTTTATCTCCTGCATTAGATGTTTGATGGGCAGTACATTCAAGAGGGGTGTCTTTTCTAGCTTATTAACCAGGCATCATATCCAGTATCCTACCTCTCCGCTTACATTTACACACATGCTCATTAGCACATGATGATGTCACTTCCATAACGAGCATAGGAGGGACATCTGGGATGATGCCCAGTTAATCAACTGAAACAAACAAACAATGACACGAGAATTCGTAATTTCTTGACCTTTCTTAAAAAGAAAGAGACATGGAAAGTTTCTGCAGATACAAAGGTAAATTCTATTTTTGGTGGATTCCATAAACCTTTAACCTCATAGGTTTTACTTTTAGTGATCTTAAAATGGAGAACTTTGTGAATTATAAGAACCTGAGGTTGTACGTCTATGAATAATAATAATGAAACATTAATGTTCTTTCCAAAACCCAGTTTCCGGTCCTACACTTTTTTTTATTAAACAAAATTTCCCTAACCTGAAAAAGAACTTTGCAATAATACCGGTATCTTGTATAAATGACTATTTCCTATTATGTGTGTTTGTGTTTAAGAAAAGCATTGTTTTCTTAACAATTGATAAATTCTTCAACTTTATTATGCTCCTGGGATACATTATATATTTAACCTGAACTAAGATATTGTCCCAATCTTCTCCAATATCTATATTTCGGGGTGGACAAAATACATATTATACTTCAGAAGCAGATAAGAGCAAAAGATGGAGCCCATTGAGAGAGATACATTACACATCTGGAAAATAGTCAAAAAGTACAACTTTTAGGAGCCTGTGTTCCTATGATCTTTCTACCCCCTGACTATCAATGGTAAAAATGTATCAAATGTTTGTAAAAATGTATATATTCTAATAATAATAATAATAATAAATAATAATAATTATTATTATTTAAATTTTTATTTTTTTAAATTACTACATTTGAATGTCTAAAACAAGTTAATAAACCTGCTTCCAGCTCAGAATTCAGAGAAAAACAAACAGTTATTACACTGCATTCTGGGAAGCTGAGCTGGGACTTGCAAATGTGCCCACAAATATTATGTTATATATTAATAATAATAATAATAATAATAATAATAATAATAATAATCAGAAACTAAAAGTGGTCACAGTCTAAACCAGCCCTTTTACAATTTCACCATTAGGGGATCTGTGGAGTCTGAGACTTACTTTGCACTGCAGCAATAGTGATGCACATATTAAGGAATTGTGTGTAAGGGCTTCAAGTGGCAACATGGGTTATCCGTTTCTATTTATCAAGATTTTAAATACCGTAAAAGTACACAATTTGAAAAAGAAAACTTGAAATCAGAATTTAAAAGTAAAAACGTGCAGAAGTGTTTTAATAGAAACTTTCTATACAACACAAACCAGCACCATAACATAGATGAAACCACACACAAAACACTATACATTTACCCATCATTCCTTATTTACAAGGATCACAAGAACATATCAGAGCTTCTCTCCCTATAATAAGAACTGATGTTTAAATATCTAAAACAAAGGTATTGCCTATATAAAAGGAACCATTTATAGTAAGCATGGAAGGGTGAGGATGCAGATATGACTCACACTTTAAATATACAAAGGGAGCAGGAAATCAGATGTTTTTGTACTCCTTTTGGAAAACAAGCTGTTTTTTGTCCAGAGGAACACAGCAATCTGCCCATTTATGATTAATTGCATTTTGTATGAAGCAGCCATTTGCAGTGATCAGGAAAGCCGTTCTTAATGCGGCATCTAAATGGTTAAAAGGACCTCTGTGGTGATATTTAAAAAACATAAATAAATAAATATACACACATATACACATATATATATTATATATATATATATATATATATATATATATATATATATATATATATATTACACATACAGAAATATTATTGAATACTGTACTTTAAATAAAATTGTCTATATAGAGTGCTCAACAAATGACAGGAGCCAGGTTGTCATGCCACAAAATGCTTACAGACACCTAGATTGCATCTACTGTACGTCTGTGCAATTCAGTTTGACCTGGAAGTAAACCGTGACTGAGTGACAGTGCAGTGTTGGCGTTACATTCCCCGGGTTCAGCCAAACGTACCTGTGTGTAAGTGAGGAGTGAAAGCTGCTGCTGCTGCTAGAACAGCCCTCACTGACAAATATATTTAGCAGCGCATCCTATGTGCAACTAATCTCGGCCTCTTAATAGTAACTCTCAAGCAACCAGAAACTACATTTATCCGGCATCTACCAATCCCCATGGGTGCCGGATAACAGTCTACTGTATACACTATGTACACATATATTTAAGAACTGAACTTGAAATTGTTCAGAATCTAGAAATAAATAGTCTCGATTTTATTACTTCTCTATGTGCTGCTGTGAGATCTACCATCTGATTTTATCAACTTCCTGAAGTGGGAGAAGACTTAATACATATGAAGTGTATGTCTGCACCACGGCATTCTGGTAAATGCAATAAGTGCTTTCAGCAGCAATAAAGAGGCTCATTAGGTTACATGGATGCACCCTCCAGGGAAAGGAGCAGACAAGAAAACATAATGGATTCCTGCAGTAAACAATAACTGTATACAAAAAGTTGTAAAATGTAAATTGTTTGCTTTAAAAAAAATAAAAAAAATTACCCATTATGTTTAGTTATTCAGAAGACTATGTAGGAAAAAAAAAGAAATGCAGGGATCCTGACAGCAGGCATAGGTGTGGCATTAATCCCACACTCGGCAAGAAGCAGGGCTCTGGTAATGTAGAGATCATTCTGAAGGCCTGACTCATTCATGGTGCCAACAGAAAATTAAAATCAACACATTGCCATCTGTGAGCATGACAACAATTGCTTAATTGCGGTGATTTGTTAAAAAACGGCATAATGTCCCCAAGACAGGCTGCAGTTGACAACATCTTCTGTAAATTATTCCTTTACATTTTTGACAGGGACATGTAAAAGTGAGACAACTGTAGAAATCCTTTGTCCTTGAAGCCCTGACTAAAGGCCATAATAAACCAGTGTGGATAGATTTATAAGAAGGTTTACCGGAGGTGGCATCTGAAGTCTATGGACAGGATTTTATTTGTTAACCAGCTGATACACCTATACAGACAAATGTGATCTGGATCCATATCACATATATAGTTGTGGTAATTACGAATTGTCGGTCACGCCATGTTAAAAGTTACAGGCTTGCGCATGTGCCAAAGGCCTCAAGGCGCTCATCGTGAGGCCCACACGACTTTGCTGCAATGAGCACCGAAGGCGCTCATTGCAGGACTCGCAATTGTGGCCTTTCAGGGTCCCTCTAAGGATCATCTATCTCGTCATAGTTATTTGCGAAAGGACGCTCCACAAATGGAGGAGGGAAAGCGATTTAAGTCGCTCATGGAGATGCCCGCGATCAGCTCCGAAGGCCATAGGACTTTGCCGCTGATTGCGAGGCATGCAAGGCTTTGAAAAAATTTCGACTTTAACAGCCAATATTTTTTTCAACCCTGTAACTTGAAAGCCATCAGTAGACCACCAAAGGCTTAATTGGCGTTTTTCATGACTGAAAAATTGGATAAGTAAGGGGGGGAAAAAACGTTGGCCGTAAAGACGTAAATATTTTCAAAAAGGCTCAAAACAAGGCCAAAGCCCGTGACACTTTGCCCATCAACGAGAGCACCGCAAGACGTTGAAAAAAAAAAAACAGCGCTCATCGCGAGGCGCGCAAGACTTGAACAGAGACAGAGAAGAGAAAGACACAGGGGAGGGAGAAGGGGGGGGGGGGGGGATGAATGGAAAGAGTAGTGGAGAGAGGGGGAAAGAGAAACACAGGGGAGGAAGGGGGGAGAGAGGGGGAAACGGACACAAGGGTCAGAGAGTGGGGAGAGAAAGTCGCAATAAGCTCCAAAAAGGATCATCGCTAGGGTAAAGAGCGCCAAAGACGCTCAGCCCGAGGCATGAAAGTGGCGGGTTGGCCGAGGCCTGCAATGACCGGCAAACCCCCTCACTGCTGGGCTCGTGATGAGCGCTGAATGCGCTCATCCCGAGGCCTGTAGACTGTGGGAGAGGTCCGCAAGTTTGAGGTGGGAGAGCCTTGCATTGTGTGGCAAACAGCATTGACAGCCTTCAAATTTTATTGCCGTCATTTTTGACGGGCAAGTCGCTAGTTAAGATAATAGCCTTGATGTGATTTGAAGCTATGCATTCTGGGCCAGAGGGTATAAAATGACATGTAGGAAAGTATATTTAAAAAAATATATATATTTAACAAGGTTTTTTTTGTTTTAGCTTATATCAGAAGTTAATTTATTTTGCTGCAATGTTGGTGTACAACTTGTGACTACTAGATCAGTGGTTTTAAACAGTTATTTCTCTGAGGAACCCCAAATAACCTCTTCAATGCAGTATAATGACTATGAAATGGTGGCTCCAGCATTACAGATATATCACGATTATCAAGTTTAATGGGGTTTAAAAAAAAAATCACTATTAGATTAAAATAATTTAGCAAAATCCCATGTTTTGGGAACTCTGGTTTGTTTCCAACATTAGGCAGTAAATAGATCAGTGTAAAACTCTGTGATATTGAATTAGCCTAAAAACAAGTGCTGTATTCAAACCAATGCAAAAAAAGTAATTAATTGATGGGACTCAAGTACAAATTGTCCTGTCCAAAAGCATTTGGGCTTCAGAAATTGCTTGTGTCAACTTAGGACAGTAGCTAGTCGATCTCTGGCGCCAAAAGAGATTAAGAACAACAAATCTACACTATTCACCACTTTCTCAAAATATGGCTTAAATGTTATTATAGCAAACAAGACATTATTGAAATCTCCAAAGATGCTAAAATCTTTCTTGTAAAGTATTTTGGAAAAGCAGTTGGAAAAATTAGAAAAAGACCATGTCTTGCTAGGATTTGGTGGTGTGTTCATTGAGCATCCATAGCAAAAATGTGTTTGGACAGAGTGAAAGGTCCATTGTATGGCTATTTTTATTTTATTTTAATAATACCATTTTAAATGAACTACACTTGAAAATATGCAAAATGTTGTTAGGATATAAAGCAAAAAATAGACATATGTTATTATGCTACATTGGAATCTTTCATTTTGATTTCTGCTGATCAACTTACTAACATGGGGGGGCGGAATACAGAGAAAGTGTCTGTCTGCACTATTGGAATGTGACAGATCTGTCAGAGCTTTGAGGACTAATAGAAAGCTCATTAGCTTATTTAAAAAAAAATCTCACCCTCCTGAAAAAGTATCAGACAATCAGTTGAGAAAAAAAAATGGAATCAAAGAGCTATAAAGGGGTTAATAAAGCAAGACTGAAAATGTATTGGTATTAACCTTTAATCTATAGATGGGTTAAGAAAAAAAAAGCCCAGGGCAGTGCCATTACACATCACTTTCCAATTCCCTTTATCTACCTAGACAAGCACAATAAACAAAGACACGTTTCCATGGCAACCCACTGACAATCCGTATTAGAACTAATAGGCCCATTTGTTTGCAATCTGCATCACACCCGTAAATGACCACTGCAGATCTGTATTTAAAAACATACTTATTTGCAGAGCTACACATAATAATATTTAGAATGTAAAAAAAAAAATAGCCAAAATAGTTTAAAACATCATATTTAGTTATTTAAAATATTATACAGAAAAAAAATTGACCATGGCGGCCATTTAAAAAAGAAGCAAGATACAATAGCAGAGCAAGAAGCTCCTCTAAACAGCTTTTTAAATTAATATTTTAAAGAAAAAAACTAGGCAATGGGTTTCTGTGTACAAACTCAATAATAAAACAGACCTCCTTCATATATTTAATGGCTGCCCAGAATGTATTTGCATAGTGTTTCATGACTGGAGAAAGCAGTTCTCCCTCCAGTGTACCACAGCATACAAAGGGTTATATTGTGTAGCAAAATCACCATATTCCTTACCAAAATCACCAAGAACCCCACGTACATCCACATGTGGAGGGCAGAAATGGTTGGTCAGTTCTTTAGCTTATTACCGACCATTAATTGCATTCTAATCAACCAATTGCACTTTAACATGTCCTCGTCATGACTATATAATGACTCCAGTGGGAAAGGTTATTTCTTTCTATCCTGACAGGTCATCTCCTATGAATCTTAATGACAGTCAGCCAATCCAATTATATTCATCAGGCCTGTCCAGTTTCCGGTAATGGAAGGCCGCGCTGTTTAATGGAAGTGTCATCATGGAGGTTATGTTCTTCCTGAATGTGTCAACACACTGGGGCCTGAATTGGGGATTTCCAATGACAATCACATCCCAGCCTGCATTGTCAACGGATGGCTGAATATTCCTGGGGATTCAACAATATATAGTTTGACATTCTTCAGTCTTCTGAGAATTCTTAGAGAAAGCCTTCAAGAGGCTCTTCCATACCAATAAGGCACTCTTATACAATTGCAATTTGCCCTCCATTCTTTTGCAATGTGTTACAATTGTTTCTACATTGCACTACAGAATATGTTGGCTCATTACAAATAAATAATAACTTCCTCTATGCTTACATTCATTTAAAGATACATGCATAAATCTAGATGGTTTGTTCAATTTCCAAATAAAAAGATTTGATATGAGATATGCTCAATCAGACAAACTTGAAAAACATGATATCCCACAAACTTCCATTGCTTTAATGCCAAAGATTGACAACAATTACAAAAACAGTATTTAAAAAGAGCTTTTTAGGCAAAAAAGGTGGCAGCTGTGGCCACGTGTGAATGATAGTGGCCTTTGTGTACATAATTAATTTTGTTTTTATTTACTGGAGTACAGATATTATATTATATGTTTTATTACTACTTTACTGCAGGACTTCAAGACAGACACAGATTAAGGAGGAGATTAATAGCTTTATGCATGAGAAACCAATAGAATATTTCTACACCATTGGCACTAAAAAGTAAGATGTACTGGTAAGTCTGTGCATGTATTATTACAAAAAATAAATAAATAAAAGAAAAAGCACTTTTATACACTTAATGTGAACTTTAAGTGTCTGCTTAGGAACAGGAGACTGGAGATAAAAACTAGATGGGTGTGGCTGTCATGAAACAGACCACAGCACTGCATACCAACCTGCCATACGGGTGCAGCGCTAGATCCCTGGAAGCTACAACCAAAAGTTATATATAGCAACACAGATCGCGTGACTCCACAGAACACCGAGAATAACACCGCAAGAGGAAAGCTATATCATTAGAATAGAAAGCTAAAAAGTGGCAATGGGGACTAAAACAAGCATTTTAGTCTTAAAAAAAAAAAAAAACATATATATATATATATATACACTGTTCCTCAAATAAACTGTTTTCTGCTATTACAGGATTACTATGTATTTTTACATATTATCTTTACACAACCTAAAACTTGAAAAACAAATTTTTACATATGTAACTTTTAAATACAAAATGTTTCTTTACTGTATTGGCCTGTTTTGTTTCCATCCCCCCCTATTTAGTGCTGACTTAGTCCTCTACATGTACCTCCCATATTTTCATGGTGCAGATAGAATCCTCTCTCTGCATCCAAAGTCTCCTTCCACCTCAGGAAATAAGATTAATAAGATTAGCAAGAACCAAAATGGTAGCCAATGCATAACTGCAATTAAAAAGGTTAAAAAAAAATGTGACCAGCTAGTATATTAGGATTATCATTGTATTTACGCCTTACAACGATTCTGTGTTAATATTTGCAGTGGGAGGGGCAATTCGGCATCTGCAAGCAAGATACAATAGAGTTGTTACCTTTGTATACATCGGTGGGGCCAATTACATGCTTACAAGATCTGTAATAGTCTAGGCCCCAGGTAGAGCTTACCACACACACACCCTTTTAAGACACATGAAAGTGGAGATAAGCAACTCTGCTTGAGAGGAAAACTAAAAAATTTAAAATAAGAAAAAATATTATGTTTTTATTGTCTATGCCAAATAAACAAACATATGAGCTTTGCTTGTAAAAGCATTACAGTGTCTTAGAATGATCAATGCCTAAGCAAAACAACTGGCTCATGTTAATAAAAAAAGATTACAGAACAGGAATGGGAGAGGTCTCCCCTCACTCTCCATAATGGATATCAATGTCTAGTTGTGACAAACTAACATCTTGCAGGCATCTAACGAGTTAAATCTTACTGCTCACCTACACAAAACGAGTTATGTAAAGCTGGACTTGTTAAACCGGTTTGCATCGTCCAATACAGACAAATAATCCTGATAAAATCACCCAGGGGAATTTGCTTGACATGCCATTGCAAGCAAGAAGGAGAAATACCACAGAACATATATACCAGTAATTTTCTAAAGTGAAGCCCCCTCCTCACTATTTGGGGTACAACAATTCTTACTCAGGACTAGATTGTTTTGTGGGAGAAAAAACAAATTTAATATATTTTCAATAAAACAGGAAAAAAAATCCCAATGCAACAGAACCAAGCACCTCACTTGGCATTGGGGTGGGAATAAAGTATATAAAGTACTATAAAATTCTGGTTGCCATGTAATTATATAGCCTTTCAAGCCACTGAGGTTTTCCGAGGAGGTTTTGTCCACCTGGAGAAAGCGGTGGCGAAGGAGAGTGGGAATGTAGAAAGATATTATGTTTATAGCGCAGCGGGTGTCACTCCTTGCAAGTATAATTACTGGACTGTACTGTCTAGAGAGGGCCATTAGGTTGTTATGGAAACTTCAGGAGCCAAGTTTCACATCACAATAGTCACCAACGATTGAAAGATTTCACTAACCACACATCAGAAGAAAAAAAATAAACATATAAATAAAATATTGCAAAATGGCTATGTTGTTTTGAATATTGAATGTCACTGTTAGGTGTTGTATTGAAATCATACTGTGTGGTCATCCACAAATTAGCTTTAGAATCATCCCTAACTAATTTGCCTATTTCATTAGAAAATAAATACAGGGAGCATGTTTAACTAGTTCACTATATCAAGGTCATTGGTGTATTCAACGTCCATAGCCCCTAGAGCAGCGGTGTCCTGATTCAATCCTGCTGGGCCACACAATGTCCTGGATTTTTTATAATATATATATTTTTTTGAAGAGATTGTTAAAAAAAAAAAAAAATCTAAACAATAACCCTTAGAGTTCCATGCATTAAAACCTTTACACGCCATGTTAGTAAAGAGTACTACTTGGCTCGTGCTATGACGGTCTTAAAGGGACACAAAAATTGGTGGATATTGGTCTTCAGCATAATCTGGATCGCATTAAAATATGTGATATGAGAGACAGCCTTATTAAATTGCAAGTCGGACAATTAAATAGGGCTCTATTTAAGCACATAGCATATTTTTTTTACAGAAGTTTTTAGTTAGTGAACTTCTATCTAAAACAAGGTCTTCACCAACTAAAGACTTCTGTAAAAAAAATATGCTATGTGCTTAAATTCAATTGTCCGAATTGCAATTTAATAAGGCTGAGAATTTTTAAATTGAAGCTTTTTTTTTAGCAGTTCTCTTATTTTGAAGATTTCAAACTTAAATTGCTTCCTCTCTACTAATGTTATGGGTGCACAGAATGGAGATGTAATTTCTGCATATCTGTTCCGATCACAAAGTGGGACTTTCACCCCAACAGGAAGTTCATTTCATTTTAAAGATGATTAAAAACTGGTTATACATTGTACTACTACTTTTTCACTACAGTAAATCATTTCTCAAATATTTAGAATTGATTTTGCTGCATCTGTATGGTAATGTGAGGCTTTGAGTACTTGGTAAGGGACGGAAAGGAGTTCAACTACCTCATAACATTACAGGTCTTTATTTTGGCCATTGCAGAGACAGACAAGCAGACGGCAATCCTAATTAGCACATCAAAGCAGCTAATTAATATGCCTGAACTACTCATTTGCATATAAACACAGCAGTAACAAGAAATTTGCTAGGATTGAGTTACTTTCCAAAAAAATGGATAATACAACATTTAACCAGATTTTCATGCTCTTTAACAATAACCTAAAAG
The DNA here is from genome assembly GCA_027410445.1 of Discoglossus pictus. Taxonomy (NCBI): domain Eukaryota; kingdom Metazoa; phylum Chordata; class Amphibia; order Anura; family Alytidae; genus Discoglossus; species Discoglossus pictus. Next base: position 148,858,840 of record CM050164.1, on the reverse strand, counting down.
AAAAAAACACAACACAACTTGATTTTTGAGGCAACACTTTATAAAACAATCAATACTGGTAAATATATACCATTTCAATCAGGGATCCTCAATTTTTTAAAAGCAATTTAAAGAAAAAAGAAAATGACAAACTGCATGCTATTCAGATTCAATGCTTCTAGTCTCAGACATGTACGTTGGACATACTATGTTGGCCATTCAAGTTAAAGGATAAGGCAACGGTCCCTCAAAATTTGCAACTCTTAATCCGTCAAAGACTAGTTGAATACCACTACCTTGCCGCCTGCTCAGTGAGGCTTCCAGAATTTTGCAAGGCTGTCCATGAATGTCTAATGTAATCAATGCCATTTGCTGTCATAATATTTAATAACGGCAATCTATTTGCAGAAGACTGAGACTGTTTCTAATTAAAACCTACAATTTTACAACAAACAAAACCTTGATGCCACATGCCTAGGAGACTAGCTTGACAGACTTGGGATGTAGGCGGAAATCAGATTTCCATAAATTGCACAGTGGAGATATATGGCAAACAGGTACAGAAGAATAAAAAAGTAAATGCCCCTTCACAGAAGTTGGCATGTGAGAAGCACTAGATCCATAGAGGTTTTTTGCTTTGCCATCTTGTTATCTGTTGAAATAATACATTATAGCTATCTTACTGTTATATATAAACATGTTTTTTTTGTCTTTTCTAACCAAGCCTTAGCATATCAACTGTAGAGGGACCAATAATTCAGATTATATATATATATATATATATATATATATATATATATATATATATATATATATATATATATATATATATATATATATATATATATATATATATATTCTGGGTCTTTGCCATCTAGTTATGTAGGTTCTGGTCCTGGAGAGTGTCAACTTGTTGGTTTTCAGATTAACTTTGATCAGAGGCATGGGTGTAGGTACTGGGGGGGATGAAGGGGAACCTCCCCAGATATTTGAATGTGTGTGTTTATATGTAGAGTAGAAGTTGTGTGGTATTTTTTATACTTTATGTGGTATCCCAGATTTTCTTTGGCTCCTACACCCACGATCAGAGGTAATCCTGAAGAAGGAACCAGCCTTAAAGATAAAAATGAATCCAAAATTTAAGAAAGTATAATGCCAGGACCTATACCCTTAAACTATCAATCATTCTATAATAGAGATAAGGGGCATTTATATCCAAATGTTCTGCTCCGGGAAAGATGGACAAATCAGGCCATTAACATGCAAGGTCCAATCCCAGCCAATGAACTACAAAAACTACAACATATTCCGATGTATTTCAGTAACCTAGATGAATAATCTGATTATATAGTGACGAACACACAAACACATACATAATTTAATTGCAGAATAAATACATTTAAAAAAACTCTGTACGCCTACATTTTGTAAAATCAGTGGTCAAATGCAAAAAATAAATACATATCATCTCATTCTTCCCTGACTGTGGCTTCCTGCAACATTTTCATTCATGAACACAAAAGTATGCTCTTGAAAAGGGGTGTGCACTAGAGATAAGCCGAGCTAATGAATGTAAAACTATTTCCAGAAAGTATGTCTGCTGCCATTATTTCTTACTTCTTATTGGCCTGATAATATGGGGTGATTCTTAAATGGTTGAACAGTTCCTAAAACCATCACAAGAGGATTGAAATATTTGCACTGGATTTGCGTTGTTAACTTTAAATCCATTGGCTTTCTTAAACAAAACAAGAAGTTGGTATTTGACAAAATCCAGAAACACCAGTGGATTTATATTTATATACCCCACCAATCCCTTGTGAAAATATCAAAGTAAATATTACTTATGAATGTGTCAGTATTCTAGCTATGTGACCACTTGAGTCTTGACATACAGGGGGAAGCACCCGCTCTGGTCATGGAATCTGATATGTTCTCCTGCAAAGTGTGTTACAGAAAAGTACAAGGAAGTGAATTCCACTTCCAGATGCGAGCTGCCCAACAGCCACATGCAGAGAGATCAGATGGAATTTGGCCCAGGTTGGGAATCCTATAGTTCAAAGGCCACTTACAGGGCAATCAGTACTATCATTCATAACCATTACCTCCTATACACCCACTTGGTTGGAGTAATATTAACCATTCAAGCTACATTTGCCTGCCCAATGTATATGGAATAGGGGAAATATGACTCTACAAAGTAAATACACAACAAAAACATGCTAAAGGATAAGATTAATTTGATCTCCAAACTTTTTTTTTTTTTTTTTTTCAAAAAGAGTCCTAATTTTCTATCATTCATTCAAACACATTTACATTACAATAATATAATACCCCTTTTCCCTGTATACAAAATCCATTTTCTGCTACTACACTTGGAATATCACTCTTTTCAAACGATTCACATTACCTCACTATCTAACCTCCCTTAATTCAACACTTTTTTCCACACATTACATTTCACCATTTTACCATGTATGCAACAAACTAATTCCACGCATATGTGGCTCTACAAGTGAAATAGATCGCCCATTTTATGTAGCAAATCAGGGCAAGAGAATACAAACCCTCGTCCAACATAAGTTTTCAGCACTATATAAAACACCCCAATACTTTTGTAATGCTCTTTTAGAGGCATGATGGAACATTTAGACTATAAAATATATATTTAATGAGTTGGCCCAATATAACTAGAGCGATAAAGTAAAGTGAAATTGCAAACCAATATTGTCAGAAGACAATTAGCACTTGGTCCACCCAATCTACCAATGGACAATGCACTATACTGTAAAATGCACAAAACTCTCGATTTAAATGACTCCCCAAAATATGTGAAGTAGAAACTAACAAGAAGATTTTTTTTTTAAAAGATAAAAAATTATATTTATGTTTTGTAAATTTTAGAATTTGACTATTAATATTAGCCAAAAGGAAAAAAAGTTTGCTTACCATGTACTTTTAATTTCCAGTATACAATAATCAATCCACACACTGCTGGTGCGATATATAGGTAAAATTATAGAGCTGAATGAGCAGACTGTATACATTAATATTTTATGTTCCAATGGATTTAATCTTTGACAACTATATATATGCTGCAAAAACCAGCTCACATTCTATAGCCGGACTATACAGAGATGTTACTATACTAGCTTGCAGTGATAAAGAAGCTATTCACCCATGCCCCACTGCGGACATGTCAGGACAGCAGCTCTGAAAGAACAGGGTGTGTACTCAGCTAAGGAAAATGTAGAGGCAAAACCCATCATAAGATCCAAGTGACCCAATGGCTCATAGCTCACTGACTCATCTTTTGCAATATACATATATATATAGACACTTATTAAAATAATAATGTGTAAATAGGTTATATTTCAAATGACTGTAACTTTGGTCTGGTACAAGTATATGCCCAACAGGAGTTTGCACAGGTAGGGCCTCCAATGCTTCTTGACCTCTGACAAGGACACAGCATACTGAGGTTGCCTAACCACTCTGTTACCTAGTTTAAATCAGTTTCACAGGCCTTGGCTGAAACTAAAATACTTTATATATTTTACTACATAGCATAAGGTGCTGGCCCCTTAGGCCATAATCATTAATTTTACTGCAAACTCAAAGAGACAAATATTTGCTTTAATTATTATATTTACGCAAGAAGACAAGCTTTAGCTTGTTCTCAGAAGGAAGATGTTGCAGACTGACAAAAACTGAGCCTTCAATGTACTTGTCAAAGCTGTTCACAAGGGGATTAGTTTCCAATCACTCATATTGTATGTTATGAATTCCAGGAACATATTTGTCACTGGTCAGAAATACATGGCTGATGGACACAACATGGCTGCCAAGGCAGCAATAAACAAACAGCCAAAAGAAAGTTGTAACTGCTTTTATTCAATGATTATGCACCCAAAATCCATTAATGTCCCTAACAAGTATATTATTATTATCCTTTATTTAGAACGCGCCAACATATTCCGTATCGCCAACAAGTATATTGTATATTCCAGAAGATGAGGGAGTAATGTATGCAAGATTCCAGTCACAAAACACCCCATTTTAAATTGTGTTCTATTTTTAGAAAATGAACACTTTTTAAGAAAGCATGACTACTTTTAGAGCTTGAATATTACACTTGTGTTAAAATTCTCTGTATTGCACCTTATTTGGTAAAGTTCTGCAAACAAGACTTCTCTAAATAGTGTATAGCATAGTTATGCCAATTAGTACATATTAAGCTTATTTTTCCAGCATTGCACATTCCATTATATATGAAAATGGTGAAGGGGATAAAGTAATTGTATGTACATTTACAACTAGTTAAGGACTTGGAAACCGGTTTCACTTGAAAGGCCATTGTGATTTTCAAAAGGTCTTCATCATAGTTTACTTTTTTTTAGACAAATGTTATTTGAGAGGTAATGAAATGTGTGTTTTGAGGTAAAGCATGGTTTGCTGTGAGAGAGACAAGCTCCAGGGCTGAAGGGTAGAAAACAAACGTCACATTGGAAGCCACTGGGCCCCCATGTTGCCTGTCATGTCAGCAATGGGTGCATCTGTACACAAGAACATATATGGGATCCTGTTCATGGCTCATCTGGTACAGATACCTCAGGAAGTGACTGTCATGGGAGAAAGCAGAAGCGATTCCACAGCTGTGAAGATCAGGTCAAAACAGTACAAGGAAGTAGTTGGAATATTTGCTGTGGTAGCCATTTTTAAGTGATTATATATATATATATATATATATTATATATATATATATATATATATATATATATATATATATATAGTACAGAACTTGAATAGTGCATCTGTAATACCATTTGGGTTTCCCTGGTGGTCCAGTGGTTAGGATACCACTGCTACCTGAGTTCCAGTCAGGGAACCAAGAGGTCACAGACCACCTAGGAATGCCATATGTATACTGTGGCCCACTAGAGAAGCAATTGGCAACCCACTCCAGTATCTCTGCCACGAAAACCAAATGGACATAGAGAAGTGCCTGGTGCGTTATGGTCCATGAAATCACATTGTCGGAAACGACTAGACGTAACCCCCCCCACACACACACACACAAATATATATATATATATATATATATTTTCTGCTCAGATTTCCAAGAGCTAGAATAATTGCACTGCATGCAGGGAAACTGGGCAAAGACATGCAAATGTGACAACAATGCATCACACCCTTAAATCCAAGAACGACTATATACAAGGCTCCTTTTAAGCATATGCTCACTGTATTATACAGCTTTAAAGTGTGTGTGTGTATATATATATAATTTAAAAAATTGTCACAATAAAGACAACAATTTTGCTGCAACTTTAACCCCTGCTTTGTAAACACAAACCAAGAACCATGGCTGGAAAATAAACTTATTTAAACTGGTTTCCATGGGAACTGTAACACAGGGAGTGTGCAATCTCTCCCCAAGCCGATTGTCTCTAAAGAACAACTCACACCCTCATTCTCCCTCCTCCTTGCTCTTCTTACAAATCCTCTTTCACCCACCCCCTCTGTCTCTCTCCCCCATCGCCCTGCATGCCACCTCCGAGCAGGACACTCCTGTCCCTCCCAGTACCCACAAGGCAAACTGGTTTCAGATAAACACAGAGCACTGGAGACCGAGCCTTTCCCAGCAGCCAGATCTGGGTGTGTGCTGTGTATCCTACCCAGACAGGCACAGTCACAACCTGTCAGCTACGAAGTATAACGACACCCTGTGACAATTTGCAACCATTATCAAGACTTCTAGATTGTAAACTCTCAGGAGCAGAGTTCCTTTTGTATCGGTGTGTATTACATATTGCCACAATCTTGCGTACTCCTACTATAGAATATGTTGGTGCCTTATACATAAAATATAACAACTGCAATCTCGGCTTTTAAACCGACTTGCTATTCTGCTAAAAACAAGTATGACAATCAGATTTTACTACACACTAAAAGGGGTTTGTGTACTTCCATGAAGCTGTGAGCTATACCTTGTAGGGGCACTCTGCTATCCTATGGACCTCAGTACATCAGGCACAATCATTGTGTTTCCGGTTGTGCTTATCCATAAGGTTTCCATGGCAAATACTGGAGTGGGTTGTGGACAGAGATTTGTCTGACCTCTCTGCTATGACCTGCCCATCTTGGGTGTCCCTACAAGGTATAGCTGACAGCTTCATGGAAGTACACAATGTTCACCATGACAAGGTAGCAGTCCAGAAAGATATTTTATTATATATATATATATATATATATATATATATATATATATATATTATTATTATTATTATTATTTTTTAAACATGGTGGGCAAGAGTGATCAAAGCCTTATTAAATAAAAATTATACACTTGTATGCACAAAACACACACATTTTATAATTATATATATATACACATACACACACAAAAACAGTGCATGGTAACAGGTAAACAGTTCTCTAAGCATATGGTAACCTGTGGATATTGACATAAAATAATTAAAAAATACATAAATAAAAAAAAAAATGAAGATAAAAACACAAAAAATTAAAACAAGCATTTGCAGACTTTTTAGATGTAATAGATGTAAACTTAATTTAAACAAGTTGTTAAAATTACACTATAAAATAGGGCAAATACCATTGTTTTACCCTAAAAAAACAAACTTCAGTCCAACCCTAAAAAAAAAAAAAAAAAAGAGCACAGCAGCAAGCAACACCACCCTTTTAAATGGTGAAAAGCCCTGTTCCTGCTAGAGGCAAGGGTTGAGAGGTAGACAGTAGTCCAGACACCCCTTTGGGACAGCCAGGAGGGTGCTTTTTGCATTACCTTTAGCACTCTGGAAGCTTGTTGTTTTCTTTGCTTGCTTGTAGCAGGATCAGACCCAGGCAGGACTGCAGTGCTTTGAATACAAGGAGAGGTAATGTCTGAACAGTGCAACTGACAAGCACTCTCCCACTCCCTACTCTGTAGACTGCAGGCTTCAGTGAAAGAAGGAGGGGCAGGCTCTGTGCTAAAGGAAGAATTAAATCCTCCACCCCCTCAGGGTTCGCCATGACATCATTGTCAAAGGATTGTGGGAGAGGAGGTGGAAAAAAAAAGGGCTCATTAACCTGTTAGTGCTGAAGATATAATATACAATATAATGTTTATTCATATAAACACATAGTGATGCAGTACTATGGAACTTACTTATGTCAGCTGTCCTTATAATAAAAGCTTTATTACATCTATATAGTGTGGTGTGCTTTTATAAACCTGTTTTTACAGGTTGAAACTAACTTTTTTGAAGCTGTATTTTTTTTTATTTCTAACCAATATTCTCTAAAGCAAGCTTTTTCACAAATATGAGACAGCAAATTACTGTTTTTCTTTAAAAAAAACATTTTCCAGTTTCAAAGTTCACTTGAAGGCTGCATAGAATAACAGGAAATAGGGAGAAATAACTCGCTTAGTGAATATAGTAATTTAATAAAGCAAATTATTCTGTTTTTAAACTGGAAGCCAGATTAGGAGGAATTTATATTTGAAATGTAACATTTAAGACATATTTAAAATAAACTCTTTTGAAGATACAGATTTAAAATTAGGCAAAAATTGTATGTAAATTTAAAATAATGCAGGCTCAAATGTATTACTTTACTAGCGACTTGCCCGTCAAAAAATGATGGCAATAAAATTGTAAGGCAGGTAATGCTGTTTGCCACAGAATGTAAGGCTTTTAGTCCTCTGAGGACCTTCGGTGCTCATTGCGAGCCTCTCCCCTTGTGTACTTTTGCTCCTCTGAGCACCCTCGGCACTCATTGTGAGCCCCGCGCTGAGTGCCTTCGAGGCGCTCATCGTGTTTCTCACAATGCGCACCTTTGGCACTTATTGCGAGCCTCTCCCCTACTCTTTTTTTTTATATAAATATATTTTTTTATAATAATTAATTAATTAAAAAATAAATTAATATACTTTACCTATTTGTAATTAATATGTCCAGCAATCAATATCCTGAAGAGCTAACAATCTGTTTTGATTTTCCTGCAGCATACAATGTACATTTGGACTGTTGCTGACGTGAGGTGTAAGTGTCAGCAATGTGGCAAGTGTGCAGTGTAAATAGGCTGCGTGCGCAAACCGTTTGTTTAGTAATGTTATTAGTTGCAAGTTAGTGTTGTAAAATGGCGGCGATTGCCTATGTGTTACGGTGGTCTGGAGCATTTTCCGTGCAGTTTCCTCATAGTGTATTTTGTATATTGTACGTTCCTGGGTAAAAGTCTTATATGCCTGGCGGTGTTTTGCATGGTTAGGGGTCGTGTAGCCTCGTTTTCGTTTTTTTCGGCCCTTATTATTTTTGTCGCTTAGGCAATTTTCGAGTGCCGAAACTCGTCAAATTGTGTTTAAATTCTTGTGCAACCTAACTCCCAGACATCCTGGCTGTCCCTCCGTGGCGTAGGTGATGTTTTTTTCTTTTCTTTTTTCTTTGTGTTTTTGTTGTTTTTGTAAGTGCGCGGTTCGGCCGTTAACTTCGTATTTTTTTTTACCTTGTATTTTTTTTTTCTAAGTGCCGCGGGTCGTATTTTTTCCATTGTATTTGTTCAAAGTGGTACGGGTCTTGCATTGTGAATTGCGTAATTGAGATTTCTGTTGATGTGTTGTTCCGCGGGTTGTAGGGATGAGCGCCTTAGGCGCTCACTGCTTAAGTCGTACGGGGTCGTAGGGATAAGCACCTAAATTTACAATCTAAAGGGTTTGCAAGGACACACTTTCCTGATTTAATATCAGTTATAATCCACTAAGTAAAGAAAATGGAACCATGCAGTAGAGAGTATTTGCATATAAAAGCTCAAAATGTAATGGTTGTTCGGTAAAAACATTAGTTATTTAAAATATCATACAGAAAAAAATAACCACTAAGGTGATAAAATCCCCACCTTATAGTCATGTTTTTTCCTTTAAATTTTTTCTCAAGTTAGAAAGATTGGCAAGGTAATGACATGAGAAATGGGGAAACACTGCTTTTAGAAGTTTTATGAGTTGAGTCATTCTGTTTTTATGGAATACTGGGAGCTCCCATAACCTTCCCATGGCTCCTGTAAGAATTCATGGAAAGCTGCCTCGCAGCTACAGGAGTTTTGAAAAGCAAATTTCCGCAGCTAATCTATGACACTCGCAAAAAAAGAATCTTGTGAAACCTACTGACTCGCACCCAGGGGTTTTTGCCTGGAGCTCTCTAGCTCTAACATATGCTCGCAGCCTGCTCACAGGAGGTTCAGAGTCTGAATCTCATTAGTCTCCATAGGAACGCTACAGGATGGTACCCACTAATTTGAGCACAGTACCCTAGCCCTAACAATCGCCCGTATCAATCTATCTATCTACCTGTCGGTCTATCTATTCTCCTTCCCATGGCAGGGAGACGTTAATAAATAATAACATGACTACATGACTCGTTAATACCCTCTACCTCGATGAGCCAAAATATCTCCCAATTAAATTATAACCTTATCGACTCCTATGGCATCAAATAATTATCAGTTACGATGGAGGTCCCTATAGACAGCAAAGGTTTTCTAAAATATAAGCATTCTATGAGTGTCCTTGTGGACACTCATGGAGGTTTAGGGTCCACGGAGGTCCAATATGGACCCCAGTGGTGGTATGAAGGGTGCCATGGGCTTACTTGAGGACCCCATGGCATAGATGTTAACTTTATATGCCATGGCGGTCCTTAAGGACCCCATGGTCATAGATTAATATACCATTGGGATATGTTTTGATCCCCATTATGTAGGGGTAATATAAGGTACCATGGGGGTCCATAGAGACCCCCATGGTTATACTTTAGTTGGGGGATGCACTGACTCTTATGGGGTAGTGGGTATTAAGGGGGACACCCGGGCTCATAAGGGATAGCGGGTATTGAGGGTGAATCCTGTTAATCCCTGGCTCATGGGAGGTAGTGGTATTAACTCCTTGATCACAATTATTGTTAGTTTTTTCATAGTGATGGATTTGAAACATCCAGGCTACACTGAGGCATTTTTCTTCCTTAAAGTGGGGTTGAAAGTACCCAGAGGCATTTTTTTAAATTTTGGGCACTCTGAAAGACTTCCATGTAAGCATCAAGGAGATCAGATATTATTAGATATTATTATGGTAACAATGTGATAGGAATTTTTAAAACAGTTATGGGACAGATACTCGTGGCTAAGGATATTAGGGATATTTTAAACATTCAGAGGTTAGATTTACCTGTGTGATGTGATAGCTCGGTAGCAATTTATAAGTGAACAGTAATCTGTTCTTTTCTTGTGGAAGCCAATCAGGAAGATAAGATATTTGGAATTTTAAGTTAGTTAAAAATGTTATGTTTTGGAGGACTGGCTTTTTGCTAAGTGAGAATTGGCAGTCATGTTCATCTTTTCAAATATTAAATAGCATAATCTATACTTGTAGTATATATCCTGGGCTAAGCTATGTTCTAACTGTGTGACAGACAGAGATAACTGACAGTTTAAAAAAAAAATGACAAAAGTCCTCCCACATTTTCTGTCATTTTAAATGGTTTGTTTGAAGCATTACAGATGTTTTTTTCTGCAAAAAAATAATTAATCTTAAATCAAATGTATGTATTTCATAAAAGAGGATTGACATATCAATCATCATTGTCAGCATTAAAAATCTATACAGCGGTACACAAGATGGCTGACCAAAAAGGACAGCTATTTGGCTGACTGAACAAAATGAAACTAATCACTCATCAAAATTGAGGGGTGGTTATGCTTTGCTACAGGATAAAAGGTAATATAACAAAATTTCAAGCAGTTGTTTTCATACAAGAGAATACTATCACAATTTTTAAAACATGATCTTTTAAATGAGTGAGGTATCACATCTCTCAGCTCTCATTTGGAGGGACAATACTATTTTTAAAACAATGTCCCTCGGTCCATCAACCAGAATATCCCTCTGTGCCTCACCCAGTCCCCACTGAATCCACAAATGTATTATTGTTGTTTAGTCGTTCAGTCGCATTCGACTCTCAGTGACCCTATGGACTGCATTCACACCAGGCACATATATCGTTATGTCTCTGGTTGTGCTTATCCATAAGGTTATCTTGGCAAAGATACTAGAGTGGGTTGCCAGTTCCTTCTCTAGTGGACCACGATTTGTCTAACCTCTTTGCTATTACCTGCCCATCTTGAGTGACCCTACATGGTATAGCTCACATCTTCATTGAGGTACACAAGCCCCCTCATCATGAAATGGTAGCCATCAAGAAGGGGACACATTCATTAACATACTCTTAGAAAGCAGGTTTCTGAACATTACAAAAATGTATTCTTTGCATTAAAAATCAGTGATGCTAGAGAGTAAAAATACATATTTAGTCTGTGTTCAATCTTCTTTTGGAACCTTCCCATGAATGTTTTGAGTTGTGTCATGTACAACCAGTACAGGGAGTAACTGATTTCTAAGTAGAATTACATAACTCGACTGGTGCAGTGTCTTCTTATATGCCAGTTAGGTCCAGATATATGAAAGGGCGAATGTACTTTGGCTTATTAATTTGCTTCAATTTACCCCCATATGCCAGTAGCCTTCAGCATTAAAATCGGCAACTGTATCAAACTGCATATGTGAATTAATCAGTAGCAAATATATTTGTATTTAATTGGCTTATTGCTTGTTGTAATGAATGACTTATGTGATAGGTTTGCAATACATAGTGTACAGTGAGGGGGAAAAGTATTTGATCCCCTGCTGATTTTGATCATTTGTCCACTGACAAAGAAATGATTAGTCTTTAATTTTAATGGTAGGTGTATTTTAACAGTGAGAGACAGAATAACAACAAAACCCAAGAAAAACACATGTCAAAAAAGTTATAAATTGATTTGCAGGTCAATGAGTGAAATACATAAGTATTTGATCCCCTATCAATCAGCATGATTTCTGGCTCCCAGGTGTCTTTTATACAGGTAACGAGCTGAGATTAGGAGCACTCCCTGCACTCTCTTAAAGGGAGTGCTCCTAATCTCAGCTCATTACCTGTATAAAAGACACCTGTCCATGCAAGCAATCAATCCGATTCCAAACTCTCCACCATGGCCAAAACCAAAGAGCTGTCCAGGTAGGCCAGGGACAAGATTGTAGACCTACACAAGACTGGAATTGGCTACAAGACCATCGCCAAGCAGCTTGTTGAGAAGGTGACAACAGTTGGTGCGATTATTCGCAAATGGAAAAAACACAAAATAACTGCCAGTCTCCCTTGGTCTGGTGCTCCGTGTTTGGAGGAGCAGGAATGCTGCCTATAACCCCAAGAACACCATCCCCACCGTCAAACATGGAGGGGGAAACATTATACTTTGGGGGACAGGACAACTGCACCGCATCAAAGGGGCAATGGACGGGGCCATGCACCGTCAAATCTTAGGTGAGAACCTCCTTCCTTCAGACAGGGCATTGAAAATGGGTCATGGATAGGTATCCCAGCATGGTAATGACCCAAAACACACAGCCAAGGCAACAAAGGAGTGGCTCAAGAAGAAGCGCATTAAGGTCCTGGAGTGGCCTAGCCAGTCTCCAGACCTTAATCCCATAGAAAATCTGTGGAGGGAGCTGAAGGTTTGAGTTGCCAAACATCAGCCTTGAAACCTTAATGGCTTGGAGAGGATCTGCAAAGAGGAGTGGGACAAAATCCCTCCTGAGATGTGTGCAAAGTTGGTAGCCAACTACAAGAAACATCTGACCAACAAGGGTTTTGCCACCAAATACTAAGTTGAAGGGGTCAAATACTTATTTCCCTCATTGACCTGCAAATCAATTGATAACTTTTTTGACATGCATTTTCCTTGATTTTTTTTGTGTTATTCTGTCTCTCACTGTTAAAATACACCTACCATTAAAATTATAGACTAATCATTTATTTGTCAGTGAACAAACGTTCAAAGCAGCAAATACCCTTTCCCCCCACTGTAAATAGTAATGTTTTTAAATGGGAGGAGTATAACCTAAAAGAAAAGGGTTTATGCCATTTTATAGATACATGTATAGCAAAAGAATAGCCATAGAAAGCTGATGATCATAATTATAAGAATAGTAAATATTAATAATACTAATATGATATTAGTATAACAGCAATATACAATAGCATATTGCGATAATAGCATCTATTACTGATTATACAGTAACAATAAAGTATCAAAATGATTTTTTCCTTACATCATCAAGCCTCAGGTCACTACAATAACATATACTTAGGCACTGTTTACATCCACATTGCTTAGGCCCTTAAACTTATTGGCCATTTCCAATATGATTGTTTAGTTAACCAATATAGAGCCAGCTTGAAATCAATATAGGCGGTATTTCCAAGCTCATAGACGCATGTAATAGACTTTGATCGCATCAATAATTCATTGTTTACATTCTCTTCCGCATTGCAAGCCACGGAGGTTGATTGGCTGTACATTTCAGCCATTCCCAATGTCTGAACCAATGCAAGATCCTAGCATTGACACATTTGGAGCCATTCAAGAGGTACTGAAGTCATTAAATGACAGAAAGTGTGTTTTTTAAACCCAATATACTCCACATTTAGCGCCTATATTACTTTGCCTTTGACAAAGCTGCAATTTATGTGACGAAATCTGGCTTACTATCAAGGGAGATGTTAAGTCCTCAGTTTCTTCTGACAATTATAGTCCTAATTATAGTCCGAGGTTTGCATTGTTTTTGGCGGAATCTAGCTTATAGATAGAGGAATTATACAGCCTGCAGTGCTCTAAGCCTTCTTATATATATCTTTTGGAGGGGGACAGCTTTATTCCCATGTGCATATGTCATGTTGTTTTTAACCTTTTTTTATTAGTGGACCCCTTAGTTTGGAATAAATGAAAATTGTACTCAGAGTACGTTAGCCGGGGATTCAGCTACTAGTAGTTATCTCTTTGCTCCATCCCAAGACAGGCTTTATTTGTAGAGTTAAAGGGACTCTAGCAGGTATAGCTCTTCAGCTAGGAGGATCTTTTGAGATCACAGATGTCACTTATTCATTCTATCAGCTGTGATGTGTGATCTTAGGCACATGGAGATGGATAGAGCTTGATCCTAGGATATAGCTTATACCCCATGGCTTATAGCTCTCCTGTTGAGGTTCCTTTATGCTACTTCCACCTGGAGTTCATTTGTTCTTACTACAGTGTTGTTCAATGTATAAATAAAGTTTCCAATTTTATATATTATCCTATCTATATATATGCATATACACAATTAGTTATATAAAATATTATATACTAATATTGTATTGATATATTATTACAAAATGTACAATATTATCTGTTAAAATTAAGGACCTATCCGGTTATATGTGTGCATTTCTGGAAGCGTTGGAAGCGCGCCGATGACGACTCCAGGGACCCGAGCCCAGCACGCTGGGCAAGTGGTTAGGGGTTATGGATACAGAGTTAGGGGGTTAGGGTTAGAGGGTTAGGGGGTTAGGATTAGGGGGTTACGGTTAGAGGGTTAGGGGTAGAGGGTTAGGGGTTTAGGGTAAGGGGGGTAGGATTAGGGGGATACGGTTAGAGGGCTAGGGTTAGGGTGTTAGGGATAGATGGTTAGGGTTAGAGGGTTAGGGGGTTAGTATTAGGGGTTACGGTTAGGGGGTTAGGATTAAGGGGTTACTGTTAGGGGGTATGGTTAGAGGGTTAGGTGATTAGGGTTTAGGATTAGGGGGTTACTGTTAGGGGGTTAGGGTTAGAGGGTTTGGGGGTTTATGATTAGGGGTTAGGAAGTGAGGATTAGGGGGTTAGGGGGTTAGGATTTGGGGGTTACGGTTATAGGGTTAGGGGTAGAGGGTTAGGGGGTTAGGGAAAGGGGGGTAGGATTAGTGGAATACGGTTAGGGGGCTAGGGTTAGGGGGTTAGGGTTAGATGGTTAGGGTTAGAGGGTTAGGGGGTTAGGATTAGGGGTTACGGTTAGGGGGTTAGGTTTAGGGGGTTACGGTTAGGGGGTTAGGGTTAGAGGGTTAGGGGTTAGGATTAGGGGGTTACAGTTAGGGGGTTAGGGTTAGAGGGTTACTGTTAGGGGCTTAGGGTTAGAGGGTTAGGGGGTTAGGGTTTACGATTAGGAGGTTACAGTTAGGGGGTTAGGGTATATTGCCTGCTTTAATGTGTGGCATATTCCAATACGCTGCTTGATAAAAGTTCTTCAGGAGATAACTCAGTGTGGGAACTAAAATAATAGTTTTTACTCCACATAGCTCGTATTTTTCCTGGAAAGACATAATTTTGTAATGTTTAAAACCTGCCCTTAATGCATGGTAGCAAATTTTTGACTGCAATGTCCTTTTAAGGACAAAGGCCTCCAATTTAAGGACAAAGGCCTCCGTTTCTCCCTCAGATAAAAATCAGAGTGAAGTTCACTCGTAACTTACCACCAAGGTATCAAATGACAAATATAATTCTAACCTACAAGAAGTACTATCAGAGTGCTCTAACTATCTCTAACATCATCCCTCCAAACATCCATTACAAATCCCTATCACGTTTCTCATAATGAAATTCGATCTCGCTGAGGTAAACTCAAAATTCTTTCAGAGTGCTCCAAATCGTCATAAAGCCTACACGTACTTGCAACCCCCAGTAAAGGCTCAAAATAATGCCCCCAAGAAGCCTAGATGCTTCCAATCCATCACTATGAACCAGCTAACACCTTACATGAGTTGGATTTCAGGCTTGATTACTCAAATCTGACAGTTAATCAGTTATCACTGCTAGCCTCATGAGCCAGAAGATTCTCAGGATCCCCACTCAGTAGCCCCTACCTACTTTGACCCTGGGGATCCCTGGGATCCTGCTTCCTGCAAGCAACCTAATATTAGCCAGGAGATCTCCCAGTATTCCCCCTTACTACTCACTAGCCCCAATGAGCCCCCATCTAAAAAAACAGGGGGATTCTGATGGACCACCATTGCACCTAATATTAACTCCCATAACACTAGGGAATTCAAAGGACCCCCGGGGCAACATTAACCCCTGTGCTATGGGGGGACCACATGAACCCCCATGGCACTTAACGCTAACCCCTATATCCCACGGTGGAACATTGCGGACCCCCACAGTATGACTAACTGTAACCATGGGCACCTAACATTTACTTCTGTATCATGGGATTCCTCAAGCATCCGCCATAGCACCCTTCCTACCACCACAGGGGTCTACATTGGACCCCCATATAAGCGAACCACCAGAGGGGGGGCCATAGGGACGCTCATAGTACCTAACAAATACATAGTACTAATAAATCCTTGTAAAAAATAAAAAAGCCATACACTTATAAGGGGCAAAAACATACATAACCTATCCTTAGATGCCCTCCAGCAACCATCATCAAAGCCCACGTCCTCACTCTTTGGTCCGGGATACATATATATTGTGATCGAGTGATACAAGCCACATACTTTACAAAGCTCCCTTTAACCAGGAGGTCTGAAAGAGTTAACTTCCCTGAGCAGCTGATTAGAAGCACCTGACCTAAAAGGCCACTTAATTCAGAACAATTTGATTTTTTTTAAATGTTTATTTTTCATTGAGATATCAAATCAAATCATATCTGTGTTTACATGTGTCAATGACTGCCCCCAGTCAGACCAGCAGCTACAGCTCTGTATAGTGAGTGAAAGAAAAAGAAGAGTTAACCCATACCAAATCCATCTGTGCAGAGCATGACATTCTGAAAATCACCTTAACAGGTCAGTTATGACTTAACTGGTCAGCAGCTGTTAGCTGAACTCTGTACTCCACTATCAAAACGGACTGAGTGTACAGTCAGTTTGAGTGGAAGAAAGAGAGAAACACAGAGATAAGTGTTTAGTCTATAAGCTATAAGACAAGACACAGAAGTGAGTGCTGTTTATGGGAGCTGGTAAGAGAGAAAAACAGAAAGAAGTGTGCTGTTTGCCTGAAGCTGGGAAAAGATACAAAGACAGAGAGACAGCTTAGAGATGAAGAACGATATACAACAAAGTGAAAACCAGAAGAATACAGGCCAGTGAATGTAAACAAACTATTGGACTGTTTTTTCTCCACCCATGTTTAGCTGGATGAGAGAGGGAGATGTCTAAAAGAGTAAAGTTAGTGCTCCGATGGGGGATAGGCCAGTTATTTCCCTTGACTTGTGTTTGGTGTATTATTTTGGATCACTAATAAAGCAAAATTTGGAAACGTATTATGTATTGTATTGTGTTCCTCCATCAAAGTTACGAAAACACTTTAGAAGTGGGTTTAAGATGGAGGAAATTGTAAAAGCCCTTGTACCAAAAAATGCACTCAAGTAATGGCTGACAAAAGCAGCAGAGGACAGAGCCTGTATCATACAAGACACTTCATGCAAGCAAGAAACTACACAGCAATGGCTGTGAGACAATGGCTGGAGACAATTAGCAGAGGACAGAGCTCATATGAGCCAAGTTTTGGTAGGACAACAGGCCCAGCTGCAGCACCTGAGACCTGCAAAAACTATTGTGACTTCAGAGACAAGTGAAAGCATACTTACAGAACATTTGGGTTAGGATGATATTGAAGCATATCTCCTGACCTTTGAAAGAAATGCCACTAGTGAAGCTTGGCCCCAGTGTCACTGGGACACAATCATTACCCCGTACCTATATGGTGAAGCTCAGAAAGCCTTCATTGTCATAAATGAAAAATAGGCAATGAATTATGCTAATCTGAAGGCAGAAATCCTTGACAGAGTTGTAGTTATCATAGGTGTCAGAGCACATGGATTCCACTCATGGAGGGTTTTGTATAGCAAGAACCTGCATTGTTATTGCAAGGAAGAGCTATTGGATATGAAGGAGCTTCCACTTTCTACACAGCAACATATCTGTCTACTGGATACATATGACTGTGATGGTGTATTGAATCCTGAGAAGTGACATGCTTCTCTACTCAAGGTCAGGGTGCAGCTTCAATGGCGATGGGCTGAGGAAGAAACCTTACGCAGAAGGATGCACTGCATATGTGGCTGATGTTATGAGCAAAGTTCAAAGATTAAAGGGCAAGTTGTAGTTTTCTGTGTGCAAAACCAGCTTCGGTGTGAAGGATGTTGATCAAGACATGCGAGAAGACTTGAATCCACACTGATGCAGCAACCTTATGGGCAAGAGCAATGAAGAAGCCTCCACCCAGCCATCTATCTCCCTGGTGAAAGCTCTTGATGGGGGGATGAGAATTTAAAAAATAAATGTCTGTTGATGACGTCACTTTGGCTCCAAAAAAACGGCTGAAACAAAAGCTGATAATATGCTGCTTCTTAACAAAAAGCATATTTATAGATGTCCCATGAAGATCTTACATGCTTATACTGTCCCATACAAGGTATATGTAGTGGCCCAGATATAGAGGGACCACAAGGTATACTATATCCAGTCCATATAAATGTCCAATTGCATTTAGAACTTTGGATTATAGTAGTGGTGTCTAAAAAAGAATCACAAGGTATAACCTACTCAGTCCTAATATGATACAGAAGGTGTAGTGGTCTCTCATAGTAGAGCCACGAGGTATAACCTACTCAGTCCTAATATGATACAGAAGGTGTAATTGTCTCTCATAGTAGAACCACGAGGTATAACCTACTCAGTCCTAATAAGATACAGAAGGTGTAGTTGTCTCTCATAGTAGAACCACAAGGTATAACCTACTCAGTCCTAATATGATACAGAAGGTGTAGTTGTCTCTCATAGTAAACCGACGAGGTATAACCTACTCCGTCCTAATAAGATACAGAAGGTGTAGTGTTCTCTCATAGTAGAACCATGAGGTATAACCTACTCAGTCCTAATAAGATACAGAAGGTGTAGTGTTCTCTCATAGTAGTACCACGAGGTATAACCTACTCAGTTCTAATAAGATACAGAAGGTGTAGTGGTCTCTCATAGTAGAACCACGAGGTATAACCTACTCAGTCCTAATATGATACAGAAGGTGTAGTGGTCTCTCATAGTAGAATCACGAGGTATAATCTACTCAGTCCTAATATGATACGGAAGGTGTGGTCTTCTCTCATAGTAGAACCACAAGGTATAACCTACTCAGTCCTAATATGATACGGAAGGTGTAGTGGTCTCTCATAGTAGAACCATGAGGTATAACCTATTCAGTCCTAATATGATACTGAAGGTGTAGTGGTCTCTCATAGTAGAACCACAAGGTATAACCTACTCAGTCCTATTATGATACAGAAGTTGTAGTGTTCTCTCATAGTAGAACCACAAGGTATAACCTACTCAGTCCTAATATGATACAGAAGGTGTAGTGGTCTCTCATAGTAGAACCACGAGGTATAATCTACTCAGTCCTAATATGATACGGAAGGTGTAGTCTTCTCTCATAGTAGAACCACAAGGTATAACCTACTCAGTCCTAATATGATACGGAAGGTGTAGTGGTCTCTCATAGTAGAACCATGAGGTATAACCTACTCAGTCCTAATATGATACAGAAGGTGTAGTGTTCGCTCATAGTAGAACCACGAGGTATAACCTACTCAGTCCTAATATGATACGGAAGGTGTAGTGGTCTCTCATAGTAGAACCATGAGGTATAACCTACTCAGTCCTAATATGATACGGAAGGTGTAGTGGTCTCTCATAGTAGAACCACAAGGTATAACCTACTCAGTCCTAATATGATACAGAAGGTGTAGTGGTCTCCCATAGTAGAACCACAAGGTATAATCTACTCAGTCCTAATATGATACGGAAGGTGTAGTCTTCTCTCATAGTAGAACGACAAGGTATAACCTACTCAGTCCTAATATGATACAGAAGGTGTAGTGTTCTCTCATAGTAGAACCACAAAGTATAACCTACTCAGTCGTAATATGATACGGAAGGTGTAGTGGTCTCTCATAGTAGAACCACGAGGTATAACCTACTCAGTCCTAATATGATACAGAAGGTGTAGTGGTCTCTCATAGTAGAATCACGAGGTATAATCTACTCAGTCCTAATATGATACGGAAGGTGTGGTCTTCTCTCATAGTAGAACCACGAGGTATAACCTACTCAGTCCTAATATGATACAGAAGGTGTAGTGGTCTCTCATAGTAGAATCACGAGGTATAATCTACTCAGTCCTAATATGATACGGAGGGTGTGGTCTTCTCTCATAGTAGAACCACAAGGTATAACCTACTCAGTCCTAATATGATACGGAAGGTGTAGTGGTCTCTCATAGTAGAACCATGAGGTATAACCTATTCAGTCCTAATATGATACAGAAGGTGTAGTGGTCTCTCATAGTACAACCACGAGGTATAACCCACTCAGTCCTAATATGATACAGAAGGTGTAGTGGTCTCTCATAGTAGAACCACGAGGTAAACAGCATAGATTGCCAGCATTTTTTTGCCACAGGGTCATTATTGGTGAAGTCGCCGCTTGTGAAATGGTGGTCTCATAGAGATTACACAGATTGTGAGAAACATAAATACAAAGTTTATTTCAGCAACATAAATATCTTTATAATGCAATTGAACAATAGTAGGATATAGTAGTGACACTAGCCAAGATAGTGTCACAAGGTGATCACAGTCAGACTGATTAACATTTGTGAGAAAAGCAGTAAAACTTACTTGTGGAAATTTATGCTTGTAATCCAAAACTTTATTGTTCATAATAGTATCGGCAACATATCGACAGATACTCTTAATCTCAAGACATCTTGATAAAACCAACAGTATAAACAAAGAAACTATTCATAGAAGTTATATATTCAGCTAAGTGGATAAATTCCACCACCTTTGTATAGAATTTATAGCACTTTTTTCATTCTTTCACTATTTTATTTTTTCATATGAATTTTATCACATTTACTTAGTTTATGTCAAAATAAATCACAAATATATATGTCAATATACTTTGGGAATAGTAAATCATTTTTTACACAGATATCAATGTTGCTATATTAAAAGCAACATTTAAAGTCTCACTAGTCACTTATTCTAATATAGTTAGTGTTCTCTATAGAACAACTCTAACCAATATTTGTAAAACACTAATATCACCTGCTATATTCACTTAGCAGCTATAGAGAAATTGTAAAAATCTTAAGGGACAAAAAAATAAATTGGTTATAATCCGTTTTTAAAAATAAAAAATATATCACATTACATCTAAACCAATTACTGTAGTGATGTCATTGTATTCTCTGGAAAATAAATTCAGAGATCTGTTTGTATATATTCTTCGTTTTATCATATTTTAATTATTAAAAATATTTTAAATAATTTTCATTAAAGATATATTTTTTTTTAATTTAGTATGAGGCAATTCATAACATTTTCAGCCACATAAAAGTGCTCCCCCTTTTTTTTGTTATTTCTCTCTGTGCCCATCTTCAGGGACACAGATAACAAAAAGATCAATTATAATGCAGTACCCCTTTAAGCATTGCTCCTTTTAGCATATGCCTGATGTATGACATAGCTTTGCAGTATAGCATAGGATAAATTATGCACAAGGTAGGAGACTTCTGCAGGCAGCACTGTTTCAATCTTATTGGACCTCATTGGACCTCATTTGTGTGGGACAGGTACCTAAATCATGCTCGATTGTGTGAGAAGGTTATTAACCATTGCACCATTTAGTATATGGTAGACAATAGAGTAATAGAAGCACCCCACCCTACATTAAATAAATAATACATTTGGAATATAAATAATATTCAATTTTTGCAGCTCTGAGGAATGTGTTTCCACTTTATTCAGAAAAAACAATTATAATATACTTGTATGGAAAACAATATATGCATAAATGCATAAAATGGACATGGGGTGTTTGGGTCTGCCCTCTGTAGCTCATGCAGCTCATAAAGACTGTTAAAGGCAGTGTTTCAAATTAGCCAATCAATGATCTCTCAAGCTGCATGTTGCAGAATCTTGCTACTGATTGGTTATTATGAGATACTGCACACCCTGTACTTAAAAGTACAGCGTCTCCATTAGCCCCAGAGGGGATAAACCAATTAGAAACTATTTGTTAGATTTTAGGCAGAGAAAATATAGCTTTTAAACATTTCTTAATAAAAAATAAAGTACACATAAGTGAATAGATACGTGGGAGGGAGTGCAGCAGCACCCATTATTGTTTTTCAATTTTATTTTCTGGCTAACACCTTTCTTTGCTGCTCTTTGTACATGTATTGTTAATGTTAATTAATAGTGAACTAAAAATAGACTTACCGTATATACTAGAGTATAAGGTGAGTTTTTCAGCCCTATTTTAAAGGTTGAAAAAGCCCCCCTAGACTTATACTCGAGTCACCCTGCTCCTGCTTCTCTCTCCCTCCCCTGTTTCTCCCCCCCATGTCTCTCCTTCTCCCTCCCCTGTGTCTCTTCCCCCCTCTCCCTCCCCTGTGTCTCTTTCCCTCCCCCTCCCTCCCCTGTGTCTCCTTCCCTCCCTCTCCGACGTGTCTCATTCCATCCCCCTCCCCTATCCTCCTCCTCAGAAGGCACAAGAGAAACACAGGGGGAAGCACATTTCCCACCATTGGCTTATACTCGAGTCACTACGTTTTCCCAGTATATGGGGGTACAATAGGTGCTTCGGCTTATACTCGGTGGGCTTATACTCGAGTATATAGGGTATATTGCAAAGCTTTTACATTGGCCATTTAAGCACATATTTTTCTGAAAATATGAAACATCCCATTGACTTTTTAAACCCTGAATACTTATAACTTCTTTGGGGAGATAATATGGTATAATATAGATAATGATAACAGCACAAATAAAAGTCAATAATACATTAAATACCAGGGTTCCTTAAACAAATAAAGCTATATCAATTACATTCTTCCAGATTATTTTGGAAGGCAAGTGTTTATTTATATTTTATAATGTGCTGTTCTATCTATCTATCTATCTATGTACTTTTTATTTACTGTACTACTGTACGGTGGAGGGCTTCTATCGCTCTTTTGCCCTCCATATTATAAATGATTGTTGTGGTGAACTACCTATTTATAATTTCCACAGCACAGGCTGAGATCCCGCTCCATGCTGATGATAGCCAGTAAGCTTGAAACAGCTGTACATGGATTGGATACTCAGCCTGTGTTTATTCCAACCTTGGCTTTGCATTAAAGCTGTGTAATACAGCATGCATAAGCTTAAAGGAAGCCATGTTTGATAATGGCTGCAGAATGAAGAGCAAGGTATTTGTGGCTTCATGTGTGTGTCCCAGCTCAACTTCCCAGAATGCAGTGTAATAACTGTTTGCTCGGAACTTTATATATATATATATATATATATATGTCTTACATGTACAATGGGGGAAAAAAGTATTTGATCCCCTGCTGATTTTGAACGTTTGTCCAGTGACAAAGAAATTATCAGTCTATAATTTTAATGGTGGGTGCATTTTAACAGTGAAAGACAGAATAACACAAAAAAATTGTATGTCAAAAAATCTATAAATTGTTTTGCAGGTGAGGGAAATAAGTATTTGACCCCTTTGACTTAGCACTTGGTGGCAAAATCCTTGTTGTCATTCACAGAGGTCAGATGTTTCTTGTAGTTGGCCACCAGGTTTGCACACATCTCTAGAGGGATTTTGTCCCACTCCTCTTTGTAGATCCTCTCCAAGTTATTAAGGTTTCGAGGCTGATGTTTTGCAACTGGAACCTTCAACTCCCTCCACAGATTTCCTATGGGATTAAGGTCTGGGGACTGGCTAGGCCACTCCAGGACCTTAATGTGCTTCTTCTTGAGCCACTCCTTTGTTGCCTTGGCTGTGTGTTTTGGGTCATTGTCATGCTGGAATACCCATCTACGACCCATTTTCAATGCCCTGGCTGAGGGAAGGAAGTTCTCACCCAAGATTTGACAGTATATGGCCCCTTCCATCGTTCCTTTGATGTGGTGCAGATGTCCTGTCCCTTTAGCAGAAAAACACCCCCAAAGCATAATGTTTTCACCTCCATGTGATGGTGTTCTTGGGGTTATAGGCAGCACTCCTCCTCCTCCAAACATAACGAGTTGAGTTGATGCCAAAGAGCTCGATTTTGGTCTCATCTGACCACAACACTATCACCCAGTTCTCCTCTGAATCATTCAGTTGGTCATTGGCAATCTTCAGACGGGCCTGTACACATGCTTTTTGAGCAGGTGAACCCTGCGGGCACTGCAGGATTTCAGTCCTTCAAGGCGTAGTGTGTTACCAATTGTTTTCTTGGTGACTATGGTCCTAGCTGCCTTGAGATCATTAACAAGATCCTCCCGTGTAGTTCTGGGCTGACTCCTCACCATTTCTCATGATCATTGAAACTCCACAAGGTGAGATCTTACATGGAGCACCAGACCGAGGGAGACTGACAGTTATTTTGTGTTTCTTCCATTTGCGAATAATCGAACCAACTGTTGACACCTTCTTACCAAGCGGCTTGGCGATGGTCTTGTAGCCCATTCCAGCCTTGTGTAAGTCTACAATCTTGTCCCTTACATCCTTGGACAGTTCTTTGGGCTTGGCCATGGTGGAGAGTTTAGAATCTAATTGATTGATTGCTTCTGTGGACAGGTGTCTTTTATATAGGTAACAAACTGAAATTAGGAGCACTCCCTTTAAGAGAGTGCTCCTAATCTCAGCTCTTTACCTAAAAAAAGACACCTGGGAGCCAGAAATCTTGCTGATTAATATGGGATCAAATACTTATTTCCCTCACTGACTTGCAAATCAATTTATAACTTTTTTGACATGCGTTTTCTTTTTTTTCTTTTTTTGTCATTTTGTCTCTCACTGTTAAACTACACCTACTATTAAAATTATAGACTGATCATTTCTTTGTCAGCAGTGGATCACATACACGCCCCCCCCCCCCCTGTATACGCCATTTTATGCATATAGTGTGTCAGGAAGTGTCAGGATTATTTACTGACCCCTTAGGAATTGCGACCATGTCAAGAGGTGAAGAGGCTTGTGTACATCAATGAATCTGTCAGCTATACCATGTAGGGTCACCCAAGATGGGCAGGTCATAGCAGAGAGATCAGACAAACCGCTGTCTACTGGAGACGAAACTTGCAACCCACTCCAGTTGCCAAGAAAAACTTATGAATAAGCACAACCAGAAACCCATACAGTTGTATCTGGTGTGCTGCATCTATATAGTCAGATATACAGTTTTTGGATAGGTACGGTTTAACTTAAAGGTATATTTAAATTTCCTGGATTATTTTGGGTCCACATTATACATATTTTGCCAGTATTTTACAATATGACCCGTTTCCCGGGTACTCTATCGGTTTTGTCAGTGTTTAAATAAGTAATTTGTTTCTTAAGGGTTCTATATACTATCGCAGGGTAAATCCATACTCACTGCGGTGTATTTTACTGGCTAGGAGATCTCATCCATACTAAATCATATTCCATATTGGATCCCAGGTTGCTATCTCGATTTGTTATCCATTTGTTACAGCTTCCATAAATATTAGGTGAGGACAGGTAAAGGACACATACACGCACACACACAGCACACTGGTATTAAGACGCCTACGTGCTCGTAGCACATGGACGCACGTAGTGTCATCAAAGTCTGACGCGTTTCAACGTAATGATGTCTTTCTTAAAGAACTAGGCTGTTGGGCTGTCGTATCCGCCTTTTTAAGCATTCCCGTTTCCACGGTAATATGATCACATGGCTATTTCTGGTGTGAACTATAACCTTACTTGTTTTGGTAACGCTATATCCTTGCATATCTCTCAATAAGTGCCATGTCATAGGCAAAGCTTATTTTATAACACTGATTTTATAACGCTATATCCTTGCATATCCCTATATCTCTCAATAGGTACCATATCTCTCAATAGGTACAATATCAATATGCAAAGTGTATTTGATAGCACTGATTATTTTGAAAAATACATATGCATTATTTGTGTAAATAGGTTCCTTATCAAAGTATGAAGACTAATTTCCTAGGTTCTTAAGAAACACATGCAGCTGGATTATGTGCATTTCCTTTATTCATTCATCTTTGTCTACAGGTATGCATGGTTCAATGCATGAAAGTAACACAGAAATACCAAAATAGTTCCTAATCATACCCAATATATATTTTTTAATATACGTTGTGATAAGAATTAAATCATAATTCTATAAATGTCTACATAATGTATGTGCTATTTAAATTAAAACTGTGAATTAATTATGTGATCCAGTTATTGGATATACAGTGAACTGAAATGAAGATAAACATTCCATATAATCATCAATTGTCAGATAAACTTAAAAATAAATCTAATGAAGTGAATCTATATTTAAAATGAAAAAGCTCCATAATAATAATAAAAAAGCAGAAGTGACTAAAAGATGATTACTCACAAAGTGACTACTATGGTGTTCTTTTGGTGATGTGCAGTGTTGTTTTTGCGCCAAACATATCTTTTGGAATTATGGCCAAAAAGTTCTACCTTGGTTTCCTCAGACCATAACACCTTTTCCCACATGCTTTTGGGAGACTTCAGATGTGTTAATGTCACAGTTGTGCCATATTTTCTCCACTTGATGTTTACTGTCTTCACTGTGTTCCATGGTATATCTAATGCCTTCGAAATTCTTTTGTACCCTTCTCCTGACTGATACCTTTTAACAATGAGATCCCTCTGATACTTTGGAAGCTCTCTGTGGACCATGGCTTTTGGGAAGAAAATTTCAGGAAAGACCAACTAGAACAGCTGAACTTTATTTGGGGTTAATCAGAGGCACTTTAAATGATGGCAGGTGTATGCTGACTCCTATTTAACACGATTTGGAATGTGATTGCTTAATTCTGAAAACAGCTACATCCCCAGTTATAAGAGGGTGTGCAGACTTATGTAACCACATTATTTTTCTTTTTTTATTCCCCTCACCTAAAAGATTTCAGTTTGTTTTTCAATTGAGTTGTACAGTTTATAGGTCACATTAAAGGTGGAAAAAGTTCTGAAATGATTTATACTTGTCTCATTTTTTTTAAAGCACAGAAACCTGACATTTTAACAGGGGTGTGTAGACTTTTTATATCCACTGTATATATTCGTGTATGATGTGAAAGTGTACTTGGAAAAGGCCCATAATCATTGATTATGGCCTAAGAGGTAATACTTTATATTGGATGTTGTTAATGGTATGAGAGGAAATGTAGTATAAGAACTACTAACCTCCTGATAATAGATACAAAGTACCAATGACCAGTTTGGTCATTATAGGGACTAGTCCTAAATTATAATCTATATCTACAGTGCTCAATAGTTGGGTTCAAGAAAACTGGGACATGATTCAAACTCATATAAAAGGGGTATAAGTGAAACCCTCATTTAACCGCTTAGGAGATAAGGCTCCAAGCTTATATATCCAGCATGCCTCATGTTGTAAAAGTTTTTTCTCTTTGTCTCCAAGTCTTTGACCCAAATGCAGTTTTATCAAAATATTGTAAATGACGTGACGAGCAATTGGGGTGTCCAAAGCATTTTTAATGGAAAATATATGTTCCCCTATTCGTCTACGTAGTTGCCGCCTTGTTTTGCCTACATAGATATTATTACAAATACCAGTGGCCACATAGATAACATTTATTGAGCAACAACTGGTAAATTCTTTTAATACACATTTCTCCCCACTTCTTGGATGGTAATATATTTTTGTGGGTTTAATGTATTTGCAGAACTTGCATTTCCCACATCTAAAACATCCTGCGGGTGGTTTTAACCAAGCGCTACTAGATCTTTGTTCCTCAAAATGGCTATGTACTAGCATGTCTTTTAGGTTTCTTCCCCTTCTATATGTAATGGATGCCTTAGATGGTAATATCCCCTCTAGGTCTTCATCACTTTTTAATTAACCCCAATGTTTTGACAACATATCAGTCACCACATTGGAATCATACCCAAAGGCCATAATACAACGAAGTTGATTATCTACAGATTTATTTTCTTTATTCAAACTGACTAATTGTCTATTTATTAGCTCAGTTCTACTACAGCCCCATGCATGTTTAGATGCCGCTTTCAGGCATTTATTAGAGTATCCCCTCTATAAACGTTATCTATGTGGCCACTTGTATTTGTAATAAGATCTATGTAGGCAAAACAAGGCGCCAACTATGTAGACGAATAGGGAAACATATATTTTCCATTAAAAATGCTTTGGACACCCCAATTGCTCGTCACGTAGGACATTACCATAGGGGTGTAAGCAAAGTTCTATAATTTACAATATTGGAAAAAGTGCATTTGGGTCAAAGACTTGGAGACATAGAGAAAAAACTTTTACAACATGAGGCACGCTGGATATATAAGCTTGGAGCCTCACCTCCTAAGGGGTTAAATGAGGGTTTCACTTATACCCCGTTCATATGAGTGGTTTGAATCCTGTCCCAGTTTTCTTGAACCCAACTATTGAGCACTGTAGATATAGATTATCATTTAGGACTATCCCCTATAATGACCAAACTGGTCATTGATACTTTGTGTCCATTATCAGGAGGTTAGTAGTTCTTCTACTACATTTTCCTCTCATACCATTAATAACATCTAATATTAAGTATCACTTCTTAGGTCATTGGTACTTAGTGTCCATTATCTTGAGGGTAGTAGCTTTTATACTGCATTTCCTCTCATACCATTAACAATATCCAATATAAAGTATTACCTCTTAGGCCATAATCAATGATTATGGGCCTTTTCCAAGTACACTTTCATATCATACACAAATATATATAAGTATGAGGATAGATTATTATATCCCTACATACCATATTACACGCAATTTATAGTAGTCACTTTGTGAGTAATCATCTTTTAGTCACTTCTGCTTTATTATTATTATGGAGCTTTTTCATTTTAAATATAGATTCACTTCATTAGATTTATTTTTATAAGTTTATCTGACAATTGATTATTATATGGAATGTTTATCTTCATTTCAGTTCACTGTATATCCAATAACTGGATCACATAATTCATTCACAGTTGTAAGTTAAATAGCACATACATTATGTAGACATTTATAGAATTAGGATTTAATTCTTATCACAACGTATATTAAAAAATATATATTGGGTATGATTAAGAACTATTTTGGTATTTCTGTGTTACTTCCATGCATTGAACCATGCATATCTGTAGACAAAGAGGAATGAATAATAGAAATGCACATAATCCAGCTGCAAGTGTTTCTTAAGAACCTAGGAAATTAGTCTTCATACTTTGATAAGGAACCTATTTACACATATAATGCATATGTATTTTCCATAATAATCAGTGCTATCAAATAAACTTTGCATATTGATATGGTACCTAATGAGAGATATGGTGCCTATTGAGAGATATAGGGATATGCAAGGATATAGCGTTATAAAATCGGTGTTATAAAATAAGCTTTGCCTATGACATGGCACTTATTGAGAGATATGCAAGGATATAGCATTACCAAAACAAGTAAGGTTATAGTTCACACCCCGAATAGCCATGTGATCATATTACCGTGGAAACGGGAATGCTTAAAAAGGCGGATCTAACTGCCCAATAGCCTAGTCCTTTGAGAAAGACGTCATTACGTAGAAACACGTCAGGCTTTGATGACGCTACGGGCGTCCATGTGCTAGCAGCACGTAGGCGTCTTAATACCAGTGTGTTGTGTGCGTGTATGTGTCCCTAACCTGTCCTCACTTAATATTTATGGATGCTGTAACAAATGGATAACAAGATAGCAACCTGGGATCCAATATGGCATAGGATTTAGTATGGATGAGATCTCCTAGGCAGTAAAATACACTGCAGTGAGTATGGATTTACCCTGCAATAGTATATAGAACCCTTAAGAAATGGATTACTTATCTAAACACTGGCAAAACCTATAGAATACCAGGGAAACGGGTCATATAGTAAAATACTGGCAAAATATATATAATGTGGACCCAAAATAATTCTATATTATATAGAAATGAGTCCCTTGAAAGGAAGAAAGGGATTTAGCTGAAATAACTCTTTTGTTTGGGCCAACTAGCAAAGAATTCAGACAAAAAGGGCCACTATAGACCAGTTAAAACACTATTACAGCTCCACATATATATGATATATGATCAAGGACAATTATTAATTAAAAATTCAATTTTGATCGGATGGATCATATTATCTTATGGGACTTTAAAATATTGCAATAACAGCCTCTTGATATAAAATACACACACACAATCACATGGTAAGAATTTTTGTTGCCCCTCCAAAGTGGGTTATAGATATTTTTTGGTAAATGTTACGGTTGCAATAACATTCTCTACGTCTAGCCAATTTTTAAACTCTAATTCCAATCCTGGATTTTTTATTATTATGTTTTAATCGCCGTTGTGATCAAGATTCAATAAAATTATTCTTTTAAAAAGAGAGTTACCTTTCCCACTTATATCCTATAATTATATATGTTAGGTGGTAAACACCTTGGGAACTAGCAGTCCTTACAATATCAATTAGTTACATGATTTGCATATTGATTAAATGTGTGTATAGATTACTGGCTCCCTGCTTCACCAAACATGCATTTTCTTTTCTTTCCTTTACTCTTTTGAGGCATCTAAATTCTACCTTAAGGCATGGAGCTTCTTTAACAGATACCTAAAGATTAGCAGCCTTATTAAATTCCAGCTTCGTAGATACAAGGTTTATACTTAAACCCTACGTGCTGCAAAGTTTGAAAAGTTACAACATTATTAAATTAGCCCTGCTCGAGCAATGTGTGAGCTACGCAGCAGGGCCGTCGTGTCAACACGGAGAAAATGTACATGAGGAGTGACAGCCTGCGAGATTACCTCACAGGCTCCCCCATCTCATCAATTGCTGCGGGGGTCCTGAACAAGACCACAGCGGCAGTCCTACATATACTCCAACTACCCCCCGGCACCTAAAATTAACCCCCCTCTATGCTGCAGGTCCCCATCGGGACCCCCAAAGTGAGCCGCATTAACCACTTGCTGCAGGGTCCATAGGGATAACCACAGCCCCCCCACATTAACCCTTTGCAGCAGGGGGTCCCCGATCAGCATAGATAAGGCACCCGCTGCATTTAAAAATGTTAAATTACCTGCTGCGGCTCCTTAAAGGGCCTGCGTCACACTATTAGCCAATCCCGACCACGGTACCTAAAATTAACTCCCCTCTAGGCTGGGGGTCCCCACATTACCCCTTTGCAGCGGGGGTCCCCGATCGGCACTGATTGTGACCCCGCTGCATTTCCAATTTTCCCACCCCAATTTCCCACCAGAGTGTTTGGACCTGGGGGTGATATAAAACAAGCAAACAAATCAGAGAGTGCAAGACCCCAACCGTACTTAAAAACACTTATGAAACCAAGCAAGACTATCTAGGCCCCAACCATATCTAAAAAAAACATATTATACAAAGCGGGACTATATAGGGCCCAACCATAACTAAAAAAAAAACTATTATATCAAGCGGGACTATATAGGCCACAATCGGACCTTAAAAATCCACATTACACCAATCAGGACTATACAAGCCCAAACCATACCTAAAAAAACGTAAAATACCAAGCGGGACTATATAGGGCCCCACCAGACCTTTAAAACCCACATTACACCAAGTAAGACTATATAGGCCCAAACCGTACCTAAAAAAAAAAACATAAAATACCAAGCGCGACTATATAGGCCACAACTGGACCTTAAAACCCTACATTACACCAATCAGGACTATATAGGTCCGAACTGTACCTAAAAAAAAACCTTAAAATACCAAGTGGGACTATATAGGGCCCCACCAGACCTTTAAAACCCACATTACACCAAGAAAGACTATATAGGCCGAAACTGTACCTAAAAAAACATAAAATACCAAGCCGGACTATATAGCCCCCAACTGGACCTTAAAAACCCACATTACACCAATCAGGACTATATAGGCCCAATCCGTACCTAAAAAAACTTAAAATACCAAGAGTAACAATAAAGGCCACAACCATGGCACGGATGTATATATATATATATATATATATATATATATATATATATATATATATATATATAGAGAGAGAGAGAGAGAGAGAGAGAGAGAGAGCTGGAAGCAGGTTTTTTAACTTGCTTTAGACATTCAAATGTGAACACAGATGTACTATTTTTTTACTGTACGGTGGAGGGCTTCTATCGCTCTTTTGCCCTCCATATTATAAATGATTGTTGTGGTGAACTACCTACTCATAATTTCCACAACACAGGCTGAGATCCCGCTCCATGCTGATGATAAGCCAGTAAGCTTGAAACAGCTGTACATGGATAGGATACTCAGCCTGTTTTTAATCCAACCTTGGCTTTGCATTAAAGCTGTGTAATACAGGAAGCCATGTTTGATAATGGCTACGGATTGAAGAGCGAGGCATTTGTGGGCATTTGCAGTGTAATAACTGTTTTTCTCGGAACTCTGAGCTGGAAGCAGGTTTTTAAACTTGTTTTAGACATTCAAATGTGAACACAGATGTACTTTTTATTTACTATCAACTATAATAGTTGTCAAACTACGGATCTTTGTCACGCTTTGCGAGCTTGCGAGCCGCGAGTCTTAGAACGCAAAATTACAGACTTAGCCTAACAAAATACGAGACACAGGACTTAAAAAAAAAACATTACGAGCTCGCCAAAATACGACCTTAACAGCCGAACCTCGTGCACCTGAAAACATTAATAAGCCAATAAATACCGACAAAAAATACATAAAAAGCTTACCCACAGCAAGGGGGGCACCCAGGACCTCTGAAAGTGAAGTTACACCTCCATTTAAGTCCAAATTCCCGAGTTTAGACACACGAAAATCCCCTAAGCGAGAGAAAAAATGGCCGCCGAACAAAACAAAAACGAGGCTACAGGACCCTAAAGTGCTGCGGCTCCTTAAAGGGCCTGCGTCACACTATTAGCCAATCCCGACCACGGTACCTAAAATTAACTCCCCTCTAGGCTGGGGGTCCCCACATTACCCCTTTGCAGCGGGGGTCCCCGATCGGCACTGATTGTGACCCCGCTGCATTTCCAATTTTCCCACCCCAATTTCCCACCAGAGTGTTTGGACCTGGGGGTGATATAAAACAAGCAAACAAATCAGAGAGTGCAAGACCCCAACCGTACTTAAAAACACTTATGAAACCAAGCAAGACTATCTAGGCCCCAACCATATCTAAAAAAAACATATTATACAAAGCGGGACTATATAGGGCCCAACCATAACTAAAAAAAAAACTATTATATCAAGCGGGACTATATAGGCCACAATCGGACCTTAAAAATCCACATTACACCAATCAGGACTATACAAGCCCAAACCATACCTAAAAAAACGTAAAATACCAAGCGGGACTATATAGGGCCCCACCAGACCTTTAAAACCCACATTACACCAAGTAAGACTATATAGGCCCAAACCGTACCTAAAAAAAAAAACATAAAATACCAAGCGCGACTATATAGGCCACAACTGGACCTTAAAACCCTACATTACACCAATCAGGACTATATAGGTCCGAACTGTACCTAAAAAAACCTTAAAATACCAAGTGGGACTATATAGGGCCCCACCAGACCTTTAAAACCCACATTACACCAAGAAAGACTATATAGGCCGAAACTGTACCTAAAAAAACATAAAATACCAAGCCGGACTATATAGCCCCCAACTGGACCTTAAAAACCCACATTACACCAATCAGGACTATATAGGCCCAATCCGTACCTAAAAAAACTTAAAATACCAAGAGTAACAATAAAGGCCACAACCATGGCACGGATGTATATATATATATATATATATATATATATATATATATATATATATATATATATATATATATATATAGAGAGAGAGAGAGAGAGAGAGAGAGAGAGAGAGAGAGAGAGAGCTGGAAGCAGGTTTTTTAACTTGCTTTAGACATTCAAATGTGAACACAGATGTACTATTTTTTTACTGTACGGTGGAGGGCTTCTATCGCTCTTTTGCCCTCCATATTATAAATGATTGTTGTGGTGAACTACCTACTCATAATTTCCACAACACAGGCTGAGATCCCGCTCCATGCTGATGATAAGCCAGTAAGCTTGAAACAGCTGTACATGGATAGGATACTCAGCCTGTTTTTAATCCAACCTTGGCTTTGCATTAAAGCTGTGTAATACAGGAAGCCATGTTTGATAATGGCTACGGATTGAAGAGCGAGGCATTTGTGGGCATTTGCAGTGTAATAACTGTTTTTCTCGGAACTCTGAGCTGGAAGCAGGTTTTTAAACTTGTTTTAGACATTCAAATGTGAACACAGATGTACTTTTTATTTACTATCAACTATAATAGTTGTCAAACTACGGATCTTTGTCACGCTTTGCAAGCTTGCGAGCCGCGAGTCTTAGAACGCAAAATTACAGACTTAGCCTAACAAAATACGAGACACAGGACTTAAAAAAAAAACATTACGAGCTCGCCAAAATACGACCTTAACAGCCGAACCTCGTGCACCTGAAAACATTAATAAGCCAATAAATACCGACAAAAAATACATAAAAAGCTTACCCACAGCAAGGGGGGCACCCAGGACCTCTGAAAGTGAAGTTACACCTCCATTTAAGTCCAAATTCCCGAGTTTAGACACACGAAAATCCCCTAAGCGAGAGAAAAAATGGCCGCCGAACAAAACAAAAACGAGGCTACAGGACCCTAAAGTCGCAAAACAACAGCAAGCACATAGGGATTTTCAAAAAAGCGGTACGAGGTAAAGATACACCATCAGCAAGGACGCTAAATCATCCATACACACACCACATACACATTCGCCGCCATTTTACAACACTAATTTACACAATGTGGAAGTACACAGCCACACTAACAACTTTCCCTCGCGCACGCAGCCTATTTACACTACACACTGCACACATTGCTGACACTTACACCTCAGCTCCACAACACTGCAAACCTACATTGTATGCTGCAGGAACATCAAACAGATTGTCAGCTCTTCAGCACAATGCTTCCTGCATATATTACTTACAAATAGGTAAAGTATATTCATTTATTAATTTATTCATTATTTAATTAGCATACAAAAACACATATACACAAAAAATAAATAAATATCACAATAAACACAAAAGCCATTCACCTAGCTCCTCACAACGAGCGCCAACGCTGCTCATAGCACACAAACTACACCAGGGGACAGCCTTGCAATAAGCGCAAAAAGCAGATCAGCGCCGACCTTACAATAACAGCAAAAGAGCCTCTCAGAAAAAAAAATACAACAACCAACAGCCTCGCAATGGGTGCCAAAGGCGTTCATTGCGAGCCACGCGATGAGCGCCGAAGGCGCTCAGCGAGAGGGTCACAATGAGCGCAGAAGGATCTCAGACCACCAAAAAAATTAATCTCTGTGGCAAATAGCATTACCTGCCTTACAATTTAATTGCCCCGTCATTTTTGACGGGCAAGTCGCTAGTATATATATATATATATATATATATATATATATATATACTAGCGAATTGCCCGTCAAAAAATGACGGCAATAGAATTGTAAGTCAAGGAATGGTGTTTGGCACAGACATTATTCAGCGCTCATTGCGAGCCTCTTGGTTGTTGTATTTTTTTTTTATCAGAGGCGCTTTTGCTGTCATTGTAAGGTCGGCGCTGAGCTGCTTTTTGCAAGGCTGTCCCCTGGTGTAGTTTGTGTGCTATGAGCAGCGTTGGCGCTCGTTGTGAGGCGCTCAGTGAATGGCTTTTGCATTTATTGCGATAGTGTTTTTTTTTTTTTTTTTTTTTTTATATGTATTTTGTGATGCTAATTAAATAAGTAATAAATTAATATACTTTACCTATTTGTAAGTAATACATGTACGAAGCATTGTGCTGAAGAGCTTACAATCTGTTTTGATGTTCCTGCAGCATACATTGTAGGTTTGCACTGTTGTTGAGCTGAGGTGTAAGTGTCAGCAATGTGTGCAGTGTGTAGTGTAAACAGGCTGCGTGTGCGAGGGGAAAGCCGTTAGTGTAGCAGGGTACTTCCGCATTGTGTAAGTTAGTGTTGTAAAATGGCGGCAAATGTGTATGTGGTAGGCGGGTTTGTATGACGAAGCGTCCTTGCTAATGGTGTATGTTGTGGGTTGTACAGGTTTTTGTAAAAGCTGTATTTGCTTGTGGAATTTATCGGCTTTAGGGGTCAGGTAGCCTTGTTTTGGTTTTTTTCGGTGGCCATTTTTTATCTCACTTAGGGGATTTTCGAGTGTGTAAACTTTGTACATTTTCCAGAATTCGAGGTTTAAGCAGTGTTGCAGAGGTCCTGGGTGTCCCCCCTTGGTGTTGGTAATGTTTTTGTTTTTTTGTGTGTGTATTTTTGTGTTTTTAATGTTCGTGCTGTGCGCGGGTTGTCGGTTAAGGTCGTATTTTTGCGAGTCCGTAATGGAATTTTTCTAAGTCCTGCGGGTCATATTTTTTTGTGTAAGTCCATAGTAAGTCATTGCGTGTTTATGCTTTTTTTACAAGTCCCGAATGTGTGGTCGTTTTTAACCGATTGTGAGGCGCCGTAGAGCCTCCACCTCCGCAAATGCGGCCCCTCGCTTTGAGGGCTCCGACGTGGGAGCCTCCACCTCCGCAAATGCGGCCCCTCGGTTGGAAAGATGTAGGGGGTCGTAGGGAGCCCGCAAGCGTTAGCAACAACCCTCATGCTGACAATTATATATATACTAGCGACTTGCCCGTCAAAAAATGACGGCAATGTGATGTATATGTTTGTCAAGTTGTTTAGTTATTAAAATATATTTTTGACACTTGTAAGTATATTAATATGAACGTGTATTTTTGTAAAATGTTGATGTAATGGTTTTTTAAAATGTAATTTGTATCTGAAGAATTGTTAACTTTAATATACATTGAATGAATAGGAAAGCAAAAAGTAAAAAGCCTTCTTGAAACGTTGCGAATTTTAACATGAAGTTTAAAATATATGTAAGCAATAACCTTCCAAGTAGATATTTTTAAACTTGAACTTAATTTTTTATGTAAGTTTAGAAGTTGACAAAACATTGGTATAATTTTGAACATTATAAACAGGAACATAGTGAATACATTTTGTAACCTAATTTTTTATTAAAAGTATTAACATTTGAATGTAAAAACAATTGACCTTTAAATTAATCAGTATTAACATGCAATTTCTATCACAATAATTGTTAACTTGAATATACATTGAATGTAGAGAAAGGCATACAGTAAAACTCTCCTTAAAACGTACGTAATTAAAGTAAACATTAATGTAGGTAGTAATCTTAAGATAACAGACAATATTTACATTGTGACTTAAAAGGTGCTTGACCTCTTAACATCCACTTTGTAATCTGTTGAATGAAATAACTTGAAAATATATTTTTTTAACTTGTAACATTAGAAACATTAACATAGTGACTTAACATTTTAACATAATTTTTACTAACAATGCAAGGCAAGTATTTTGTGAGGCGAATCATTCATAAACAGTACTTCCATTAATTATGACTGAATTAAACAACCAATTGTTATGTATTTTGGAATGCTTTTAAAAAATGTTGGCATCTTTAATTTGTATCCTGCAAAGTTATAGTACTTCATAGTAGACAATGTTTTTAGTAAAAATACGTCCATCTTCTAATAAATCACCTTGACTTTCATTGTTTTCAATGTAAACTTTAATAGCCTGTGGATTTTTGCACCGTGACAATGCAACGTACAATTGACCATGTGCAAAAACTGGTTCTTCCAAGAAAATACCCACAGATTTGAAAGTTTGACCTTGTGATTTATTAATGGTCATGGCAAATGCCATAATAATGGGAAATTGTCTTCTTTGAAGTATAAAAGGGAGACTACTTTCACTTGGTGCTAAATCTATTCTTGGTATGAAAACTCTCTCTCCTTTAATGGCTCCCAGTTAAAATTTCAGCATCTATAAAATGGTCCTTTAATTGTTGAACAATTAATCTTGTGCCATTGCATAGGCCTTTTTTGGGGTTCATATTTCGCAGTAACATGATAATTGCACCTTTCTTTAGCTGCAAAATATGTGGTGGCATTCCAGAAGGAGTTAAAGAGTTTATGAATTCAGTTGAAAAGTTTGCCTGACTTTCATTGTCATCAACAAGTACATAATCAGCACTGTGATAATTTCTTTGTGGTGCATTAATTATTTTAAAGATTTCATTATTGAGTATTAATGCATCTTTATTTTTACACGTCAGTATAACTTGGTTGGCAAGCTCGGAATATTCTTCGTTATTTATGCTCCCTTCAAATATAGCCGATATAATATCTTGTTGACAAATCATATGAGGTGGGATCTCTACAGTGTCGTCAGGTAAATGTAGTATTTTTTCTGTTCTGCCTTCTCCAATTTTAATAAGCCAATCATTGAAATCAGTTTGGCCTTCTGATCTCATATTTTGTTGCAGTTGAAGATGGGTAAAATGTTTCCATACTGTACTTGACTTTATACATGTTTCGATAATGTCAATTCGATTTCCATGTACAACGACAGGTAATGTTTGTCTAAAATCGCCACCCAACAACATTACCTTTCCACCAAATGGAAAAATATTATCCATGACTTCACGAAGCAAACGGTCAATACATTGGAGGGCATAGCATGACATCATTGTGGCCTCATCTATTATAATTAATTTACATTTCTTCAATTTCTTTGCTTGTAAGGACGTCATGCGAATATCTGACACATGATTTTCTAAAATAGGCACTGGCAGTTTAAATCCACTATGAACAGTTCTTCCACCTTCTAATAAAAGTGCAGCAATTCCAGTAGTGGCAAACGCCATTGCTATTTTTCCTTGTGCTCGTACTGAACTCATTAATAAATTGTACAAATATGTTTTTCCTGATCCGCCAGGTCCATCAAGATAGAAATAACGCTCTGTCACCATGTCATCATCTATAGCATTTTTAATGGCATGAAATGCTTGCAATTGTAGTGTATTTAAAGTTGCAAGTCTTTCTTCTGTTCTTTCTGCTTGTAGTTGAATGTCATAGTCTTCAAAGTTAATGTCATCTATAAGACCTGGATCAGGTAAATTAAAACTTGCACAACTTAATCCATGAGTTAAAAAGACTTCTTGGATTTCCATTAACGCTTTTAAGTGTGCAATCGGTTCATTGTATCGTCACATAAAGTCTTCAGCCATATTACTTTTAAAAGTCTCCCACAAAGCTAATGCATTTGGAGCATTTGAGAAGATACAAATTAAAGCAAATTGTTCTCTCATCTGTCGTGGCATTTGACATTGTGCTGCTTCTTCTAAACATCTTTCCCACTCTGTATCATCAGCGAGTAAGTTTCTATGTCTTGCAGCTAAATGGAAGGATTCATATACAATGTCATTAACAGTTCTTAATTGTTCAAAACTTTGTGCTCCTGGAACATTTAAAAGTAATATCCGTAAGCAAAAACGTTCAACATCTCTTGGACTGACTGTGTAAATTCTTGGAATAATTTTATTGCCTCTGGTTTTTCTTGGTCTCCATAATCCATTTACAAAAACATAGTGATATGGAATTTCAATATATAAGTATTGTGTTGCTTCAGCATCAGTGGAATTTAATGCAAACCATGCAGTTAGTGTAGTGTGACGATCTTCACTTTGGGCCAATGCATTCATTTAATTTCCAGCATGGAAATAGACTAAATGTCGTTGTGGCAAATGTACTGCTAACCTATATGCTGCATGTGATCTATCATGCATTTCAAATTTTAAAAGCCGCCACATAGCTTCTGGCGCACTGACATAGCGAGCATCTACATGAGATGCAAGTTCATCATGTACTAACTCACTACTTTCAGGGTTGTCTGCACTTTTGACGACTACAGTAGCTGCATCGTAACCTTTGTAAATATATTTGTAGACATATTTAATGGATTTGATGGAAGTGCAGGCTTCTACATTGATGTGAGCGTTGTACTTCATGAGTAAATGTGGATTGTAGGGTACTACATATCTATTGTCCACTTTTTTTCCACGAATAATGGCACTATCTCCTTCTCTTCTTTTATAAAGTGGATATCCATCACAATTGGCATAGGTTTTGTCTCTATAATCTTTTGGAAATTCTTTTGAACATTTATTATTTTCCATACATGGTGATTGTGGATTAAGGTCACCACAGGGTCCATGAATCATGCGATGAGTAACAATCTCATATAGTCTACCATATAGTTCTGGATCTGGTAGTTCAGCAACAATGACTGCATCCACTTTGTCCGAAGTATCTAATTTATCTTTTTCTTGAAGTATTATTAGAAGATGTGCATGTGGAAGTCCTCTTTTTTGAAATTCAATGGTATATACATAAGCAAGACATTTGCCAAATAACTGATTTATAGTGAAGTCACGTATTAATTCATTTAATTTAATCTTAAAAACTCTGGCTACTAAATCTGGTCGATCTGAAGCAGTTTGTCCAAGAAGTAGATTTAGTGTAATTTCTGGCCATTGTGGATTACATGTAAATGTCACAAATAAATCGGGTTTGCCAAATTTAGTGACAATAGCCATAGCATCATTGTATCTTTCTCTCATATTCCGAGGAGATCCTTGAAAGGAAGATGGTAAAATCATGGCTTTGCCAGCTGTCATGTCTCTGCTTGTAGCCACGTCAGCAACATAGTCCATTAATCCAAAATATTGTTCTACACAGAGTTTATCTTGTTGATATTTGATAAAGTTTAAATTATTTGCCTCAACTTGCAAATATGAATCAATAATCCATTGTTGTGTTAGTTTCCCACCACATAAAATTGGATTAAATACATTGCGAATGGCAATTTGAGCTACTTTAAATTCAAGCATAGAAACATTATTTCGGATTCTGGCTTTAGCATTTGGGTAACTGGGAAGAGTTAATTTTGGTTGCCAACCTGCTTCTCCGTGTGGGAAAAAGATGGGATATGTCATTGGATCTAAATTTGGACTTAAGATACTCATATTAATAAACGGTTGCTCCTCATTTCTAGGATATATTCGAATGTCTCTTTGAAATGGTGGTTCTCCTTCATCATTCTGAAACACCATTGCAACCTCATTTGATGTTGGCAAGTTATAACGACGTTTATCAGTATGTCTGTCTCTTTTAAGCACCATATTAACCTTCGGCATTGGTAATTGATGTCTTTGTGCATGAAGTAGTTGTTCATTTTCTACTTCTGCCAATTTTGTATAAGCTTTACTGTAGGGATTGTTGTCCATAATGTTATTTAGCTCTATGAAAACACTGGGTAAGCATTTTTTATTTTCTTCCATCTGCATACGTTGGTCAACAGCTTCCATTGTATCTAGGACATATAGTTGAGGGAATTTTCTTTGATTTCCTTCCTCTGGATGTAAATGGGAAGTGCGATGATAAATTTGTCCTTGGACTTTAAAACAGTAAGGACCATGTCCTGGTACATTAGCAGTTAATGTTGCCCCCATGGATGCAAAGGATATGGCACTATTGTAGGATCTTATGTTTGTTTTAAAATTTTTGTAGTTTGGAAAAGTAGGTTCAGTCATAATGTTTTGTAAATAGAGAGGAAATTGTTTCCTTTCTGGAAGTTTGAACTTGCCTTTTTGACAGCAACTAATAAATTGGCCATCTCTGGGTCTCTCCTGTTTAAAATAATAAGCCTCACAAAACTGACATTGAGTAGTCATGTCCCCACAACTATGAACCTCTACTGCTAAAGACTTGAGTAGAGGACAATTTGGAAAGCATATAGGATTTTGACTTTCATATTCATCAGGTGAAATGTCATATAATGTTTCAACAACAGGTTCGAAATGCTTTGTTTTTTTCGTTGCTTTTCTTGGTATATGTTGTATTGTTTGAGGTAAAATGTCATGTAATGTTTCATGAAACGGTTCTAAATGCTTTTTTTTTTGTTGCTTTTTTTGGTATCTGTTGTATTTTTTCTGGTAAAATGTCATCTGATGTTTGAGCAACAGGTTGTAAATGCTTTATTTTCTTTGTTGCTTTTTTTTACATATCTTTAATTTCTGCAGGTGACAGTCTTTTGCTTGCAATTCTTTTGCGTTCTTTTTCTCGTCGAATTTCCTTCTTCTCCGGTGTCTGCTGGCTGTCTGCTCTCTGTCGTCGTTCTCTAGCTTGGCGTCTTTTCTTTTCTTGTTTACTCTCGTTATCAGCCATGTTAATCTGTAAAAATAAAATAATGTATCATTAGTTTATTTTGAGATGTTAAGTTGTTTTTCATGACAAATTGTTATCAACAGTGTGTTTACATTTTATACTTAATCAATTTCAATGCGGTCAATTGAATAGAAGTCTAAATAAGGCCATCAGATAATTATTTAAAGAAGTTTTTATTTATTAAACATGTATCCAAAAGCAAGTGTTTCAGTAACTAAAAAGGTATTTTCAAAAAGATGTTATGTCCTTATTTATAGCACTATTCAATTTGTCAAATGGCAATTAAATTAGGGTTCAGGACTGGAATGTTACAATGACAAATTGTATAGATTCTGTGTTTTTAGACTTTTTTGGACTATGCAAATTTTTTTTTAAGTTTACATTGAAGTTTGTATTTATTGTTAAAGATTATTGGCCCTAAAAGACAAATAAGAGATAGATGAAAAATGTGTTAGTTATATTTACTCAACAGTTATAGTTACCGGTGGTTTATTTTAAATTTTATTTTTTGTTGACATCGATGCAAAGCTAAGATCTTTATTTTTTTTTTCTCTTTTTTTACTTGTTATACTGTACCTTGGTTGAAGTTTGATTTCAAGCAAAATTCTTTGTTGGTCCTGTGTTGAAAGCCTTCGTCCGATGGTCTGGTCCTGTGTTGAAAGTCCTCGTCCGATGGTGTAGTCCTCTGTTGAAAGTCCTCGTCCGTTGGTCTGGTCCTCAGTTCAAACTCCTGTTCCGATGTTCTTGACGCAGTATCTGTTATAAAATAAAAATGAAAATGTTATGTTATTTGAATGTCTTTGTATTAATGAAAAAATGCCATTATTTCTGTGTTTTTCTACAAACCTTTTTGGTGCGCCGCAATTTTGGTATGCTTCTTTAGGCTTTTTTCTAAGGCTTATAGGTGGTTTAACATTAAAGAAGAATATTAATTAATTTTTCTCTTTTTTTACTTGTTATACTGTACCTTGGTTGAAGTTTGATTTGAAGCAGAATCTTTGTTGGTCCTGTGTTGAAAGCCTTCGTCTGATGGTCTGGTCCTGTGTTGAAAGTCCTCGTCCAATCGTCTGGTCCTCTGTTGAAAGTCCTCGTCCGATGGTGTAGTCCTCTGTTGAAAGTCCTCGTCCAATGGTCTGGTCCTCTGTTGAAAGTCCTCGTCCACTGGTCTGGTCCTCTGTTGAAACTCCTGGTCCGATGTTCTTGACGCAGTATCTGTTATAAAATAAAAATGAAAATGTTATTTTATTTGAATGTATTTGTATTAACTAAAAAATGACATTATTTCTGTGTTTTTCTACAATTCTGTTTGGTGCCCACCACTTTTGGTATGCTTATTTAGGGTTTTTTCTAAGGCTTATAGATTGTTAAACATTAAATAAGAATATAAATGTAGTTTGCTATGTGTTTGTGTGAGTTTTCGTACAATCCTATTTTGGTGCGCACCACTGTTGGTATGCTTATGTAAGCTTTTTTGTAAGGCTTATAGTTTGTTAAACATTAAATAAGAATCTAAATGTAGTTTGCTATGTGTTTGTTTGAGTTTTCATACAATTCTGTTTGGTGCGCACCACTGTTGGTATGCTTATTTATGTTTTTTTTAATGCTTATATGTTGTTAAACATTAAATAAGAATGTAAATGTAGTTTGCTATGTGTTTGTGTGAGTTTTCATAAAATCCTGTTTGGTGCGCACCAATGTTGGTATGCTTATTTATGTTTTTTTTTAATGCTTATATGTTGTTAAACATTAAATAAGAATATAAATGTAGTTTGCTATGTGTTTGTGTGAGTTTTCATACAATCCTGTTTGGTGCGCACCAATGTTGGTATGCTTATTTAGGCAAGCATGAGCAACGACCCGTACGCTCACAACTATATATGTGATATATATATATATATATATACACACATACACAATGGAGCCCTAACCCTCTAACCCTAACCCCCAAACCCCAACCCCCTAACCCTCTAACCCTAACCCTCTAACCCTAACCCTCTATGACCTAACTCTCTAACCCTAACCATAACCCTCTAGCCATAAACCCTAACCCTCTAACCCTAACCCCCTAACACTAACCCACTAACCCTAACCCCCTAACCATCTAATCCTAACCCCCTAACCCTAACCATATAACCCTAACCCCCTAACCGTAACC
The DNA here is from genome assembly GCA_027410445.1 of Discoglossus pictus. Taxonomy (NCBI): domain Eukaryota; kingdom Metazoa; phylum Chordata; class Amphibia; order Anura; family Alytidae; genus Discoglossus; species Discoglossus pictus. Next base: position 148,814,485 of record CM050164.1, on the reverse strand, counting down.
CTCTAACCCTAACCCTGTGTATTTTTGATTTTTTAATGTTTGCTGCTGTGCGCAGGTTGTCGGTTAAGGTCGTATTTTTTTGTGTAAGTCCGTAGTTAGTCATTGCGTGTTTATGCTTTTTTTTACAAGTCTCGAATGTGTGGTCGTTTTTAACCGATTGTGAGGCGCCGTAGAGCCTCCACCTCCGCAAATGCGGCCCCCCACTTTGCGGGCTCCGACGTGGGAGCCTCCACAAATGCGGCCCCTCCGTTGGAAAGATGTAGGCGGTCGTAGGGAAGCTGCAAGCGTTAGCAACAACCCTCATGCTGACAATTATATATGTGCAATAGTCGCACCTGCTTGCAGCAAGGATATCCACAAATCCAGGCCTGGGTACGGCCCTCCAGGATCGAGTTTGGACACCCCTGCTCTAACCCTAACCCTCTATGACCTAACTCTCTAACACTAACCATAACCCCCTAACCATAACCCCTAACCCTAACCCTCTAACCCTAACCCCCTAACCCTAACCCACTAACCCTAACCATCTAATCCTAACCCCCTAAACCTAACCCACTAACCATCTAACCCTAACCCCCTAACCGTAACCCATCTAACCCTAACCCCCTAACCGTAACCCTCTAACCCTAACCCTTTATGCCCTAACATCCTAACCCTCTAACCCAAACTTCCTAACCCTCTAACCCTAACCCCCTAACCTTAACTCCCTAACCCTAACCTCCTAACCCTAACACTCTAACCCTAATCCTCTAACCCTAACCTCCTAACCCTCTAACCCCAACCCTAACCATAACCCTCTATGCCTAAGTCCCCTAACCCTAACCCTCTAACACTCACTCTCTATGCCCTACACTGCCCCATCTACTCTTCCCACTTCTACTCTTCACCCCTCTCCCTCCCCTGTGTCTTTTCACCCCTTCTTCCCCCCTTATCCTCCTCTTCTTCCCTTTCCCTCTTATCCTTCTCATCCCTTTCCACCTCTCCCATGACCCCCCTCTCCCTCCAATGACCCCCCTTTCCTCTCTCTTACCTTGATCCGATGGGCTCCTGCTGCTCTCTCCCCTGTCCGGAACCGGGATATGCTAATTACGTGATGCACATGTGACATAACGTCATTAGCCTATGCCGGTTCCGGACACACCCAGAAGACGCGCTGCCGGAGAGAGAGCATTAGGAGCCTAGCGGATCAAGATAAGAGAGGGGAAAGGGGGGTCATTTCCCCTCATCTAGCTGCCAGTCAGGAAAATTGATGCATTTAATTGAACACTAAATTTGTACACACTGAAGTGGAGCGTTAGAGCTCAACGCTCACACTCACACACACTGTAATATAGCAGCACTAGGGAGATAGACACCAGTCAAGGGGGAAGGCACACAAAGGGTTATTTAAAGTGATAGATACATATTTTTCACAAAAACATATGAAAGAAGACACTGATATACAGATATAATTACATTGTATTATCTATATAAATTTTAAATACAATGTTAAAGTGATTGATAATTTTTTGGGGGGCACCTGCCCCTTTGCCCCTATGCACCAGCTGCCCCTGCTCCTCACCCTGTTCAACTCCAGCCCACATCACCTCCAATCCACTTTCACTTCTTATACAGATATTGCATTTCTGAACACACTCTCACCTCATACTCACCCTTGCTTTCTATCTTCTCTCTTTATCCCCACCATCCAGACTGATTTTTAGCAGGGGCCTAGATGGGGGCAGTGTAGGGCAGGACGGGGTAACGGGGCCTAGATGGGGGAGGTGTAGGGCAGGAGGGGGCATCAGGGCTTTGATGGGGGGAGTGTAGGGTAGGAGGTGGCATCAGGGCCTAGATGGGGGCATCAGAGGGCAGGAGGGGGCATCGGGGCCCTGATAGGGGCAGTGTAGGGCAGGAGGGGGCATCAGGGCCTAGATGGGGGCAGTGTAGAGCAGGAGGGGGCATCGGTGGGCAGTGTAGGGCAGGAGGGGGCATTGGGGCCTAGATGGGGCAGTGTAGGGCCGGAAGGGGGAACCGGGCTTAGATGGGGGCAGTGTAGGGCAGGAAGGGGTAGCGTGTCCTAGATGGGGGCAGTGTAGGGCAGTAGAGGGTAGTGGTACCTAGATGGGGGCATCAAAAGGCAGGAGGGAGTAGCAGGGCCTAGATGAGGGCAGTGTAGGGTAGGAGGGAACATCAGGGCGTAGATGGGGCAGGAGGGGGCATCAGGGCCTAGATGGGGGCAGTGTAGAGCAGGAGGTGGCATCAGGGGGGCAGTGTAGGGCAGGAGGGGGCATTGGGGCCTAGATGGGGCAGTGTAGGGCCGGAAGGGGCATCTGGGCTTAGATGGGGGCAGTGTAGGGCAGGAGGGGGTAGTGGGTCCTAGATGGGGGCAGTGTAGGGCAGTAGAGGGTAGTGGTGCCTAGATGGGGGCATCAAAAGGCAGGAGGGAGTAGCAGGGCCTAGATGGGGACAGTGTAGGGCAGGAAGGAACACCAGGGCCTAGATGAGGCAGTGTAGGACAGGAGGGGGTAGCAGGACCTAGATAGGGCAGTGTAGGGCAGGAATGGGCAGTGGGGCCTAGATAGGGGCAGTGTAGGACAGGAGGGGGTAGATGGGGGCATCAGAGGGCAGGAGGGTGAAGTGGGACCTAGATGGGGGCAGTGTAGGGCTGGAGGGGGTAGATGCAGGCATAAGAGGGCAAGAGGAGGCATCGGGGAGTAGATGGGGGCAGTGTAGGGCATCAGAGGGCAGGAGTGGGTAGATGGGGGCAGTAGTGGGGGGCCCTGAGTTTATTAAGACTAGGGGGCTTGGTAGTGTAGTGTTGGGCAAACTTACTTTGAGGTTGGCGTCCAGCCAGGGAGGATCAGTCAGGCAAAAAAGAGGGAACAGAGTGAGAAGGGATTGTAATCATTGGCTTTTTATAGTCTTCCTGATAATAGTCATATCTAACTTTAAGACTCCATATACTTGTGGATGCCCAGAGGGAACAGTCAGACGGGATGTTCTTAGCAACCAGGCAGCCTACAGCACTAATTGGTTGAAGCTGCAAGCTGCCAGTCAGGAAAATTGATACATTTAATTGAACAACGCTCACACTCACACATACTGTAATATAGCAGCACTAGGGAGAGAGACACTAGGCAAGGGGGAAGGCACACAAAGGGTTATTTAAAGTGACAGATACATATTTTTCACAAAATCATATGAAAGAAGACATGAACGCTGATATACAGATATAATTACATTGCAGTATCTACATAAATTTTAAATACAATGTTAAAGTGATTGATAAATGTATGGGGGGCACCTGCCCCTTTGCCCCTATGCACCATCTGCCCCTGCACCTCACCCTGTTCAACTCCAGCCCACATCACCTCCAATCCACTTTCACTTCTTACACACATATCACATTTCTGAACACACTCTAACCTCATACCCACCCTCGCTTCCTATCTTCTCTCTTTATCCCCACTATCCAGACTGATTTTTAGTAGGGGCCTAGATGGGGGCAGTGTAGGGCAGGAGGGGGTAGCAGGGCCTAGATGGGGGAAGTGTAGGGCAGGAGGGAGTATCAGGGCCTTGATGGGGGCAGAGTAGGACAGGAGGGGGCGTCAGGACCTAGATGGGGGCATCAGAGGGCAGAAGGAGGTAGCGGGGTCTAGATGGGGGCATCAGATGGCAGGAGGGGGCATTGGGGCCTAAATGGGGGCAGTGTAGGGCAGGAAGCGACATCAGGGCCTAGATAGGGGCAGTGTAGAGCAGGAGGGGGGATCGGGGCCTAGGTGGGGGCAGTGTAGGGCAGGAGGGGTAGCGGGGCCTAGATGGGGGCAGTGTAAGGCAGGAAGGGGCATCTGGGCCTAAATGGGGGCAGTGTAGGCCAGACTGATTTTTAGCAGGTACTCAAGAAGCACATCCCCAGCCCTGTTCTTTTGACTAGCCCAAAACTGTTGTAACAACTGCAGATATTCTTACAGGAAATAATAGAACTAGACTTCCTTAAAGACAATACACCTGTATATGCTTTCCAAGCTTTTCATAATAAAAATTGTTTGCACCCAGCCCTGCAAACCTTAAAATTGCCCCTGCTTCCACCTCTTCATCCCTTTACCCTTCAACTGCTCCTCCATGTCTTCATTCCAGTTAATTTATTTCCCCTTTCTAACTCCATGCTCACCCTCTCTTCCTTCTCACTCCTTTCTCCCATTCATCTTTTTCCCCATCCCACATATAATCTTATCTTCTCTCCTCTAATTTGCCCCCTCTCATCTTCTTCTCACAAATAACCAGGCAATGTACACATTTTTGTTTGTACTGTACACAGTTAAGCTTAGTTGGCTAAGCTGGCAGGTTTACATTGGCAGAGACAGATCATTTCAGATGCTTTCTGATCCTCACCATTCCCCACAGTACTAAAAATATACACTTTACTGGTATTCTGAATGAAGCTGGGTTATTATTTATAGCTGTGGTCTGTGTTTACACAACCCAAAATATTGTCAATATTTTATTAAGTATAGCTTTGCGGCTTGTGTTTGGGAAAGGGGCTGGGGAAATGGTTATGAGGAAATACATTCAGATAGGTCTAGTGCAGCATAACGTGCCAGATATACTAAGATGTTATATGCTGGTGAGCAGGTAAGGATTTGAGGCCTTGTTTAAAGGACCCACTGAACTGCCATATTTCTTTGAAGAACTTGAAGAACTTGACAATATAATGTGCAGGATATTTTTCCCACAGTTTAATTTGTAACATTTGTATTCAGTTTTGTTTTAATGATGACATTTTGTTGTTGTTCTTTACAGGATTAGAATCCTAGGAGGAGTGGGAACATTGCACTGATAGAATCTCTATTCCATTTTGTTGATAGACTACCACTTTATAAAGCCCCTTGACAATTGGATAACCCTCCCCCTCATGATACAGGCATGCTAGCATTCCAAGATGGCATCCCCCATAAAACAGATTCATCAAAATAAGATTTTCTCTTTAAATGCTTGAGAAACATGGTGTGGTGTATCACCAAATTAATATATATATATATTACACAAGGTTCATCTACATTAAAAGGTATTTATTAAAAGGCAACAACACAATACTATAAATGTATCACAAACACACAGCCCAGACCCACGGAGCAACAACCCTTTTTAAATCTATCTATCTATATAGTAATCCCCTTCCCCACAAGCTTGATCTCACCCACGGTTAGGCCTTCACATCTAGTAATGGCTCACTGCTGCAAGTTCAACATCACATCCACCAAGGAAGAAAAGGAAGTAACAGAGCGATTTCCTGCCTGGCCTTATGTTATATACCCTTAGTTGAGATGATGTGATTTACATCACATCCTGTCCATGCATCACTTCCTTTAGCAATTGTGGGAGGGAAGTAAAGATTCTTAGCCCTCCTACCTAGACCTGTTTAAGGAGGTCCTGAAAGGAAGATAAATTACCATGCAAGGAAGACAAGTTACCACATTCCCTCACTTTTTCTTCTTCTATGTTGCTCAGTTTTCTAGTTATCCCTCTAGTACAGGAGAACCTAGTGGGAGCAAAAACCTGATATACAGGAGAAATTCAACCCACCGTCCCTCCGGAATAGTTCCCTCAGCGACATAAGTTCTCCTGTACTTTCCTATCGCTGTCAATCCACATATTACACAAAAACAGAACTTATAGAATTTAGGTGAGAGTGTGTGATAAATGTTTATGTATGTGCAATGTAAAACTTTATTGAAGAATGTATGAGAGAGAGAAAGAAGAGGAAAAAGACAAAAAAAACATTTAAATTTCATTATTATATATCCTCCTTGCAAGTTTCTTCCTCATTTGTTTCATTACCACACAAAAGTATATTATTATAATTGTCGTTAATACTTGAATGAACATGAGTACCAGCGACAGTGTTCGTAGGACTGGATGTGTCTCTGCATTGGTAAGAATTCCCCACCAGGGATGCTCAACGTTTTTTGTAGTAATTTCTATTTCCTTTTTCTGTTGTTCCAGCAGTAAGCTGATGGGGTGTAGTTGTTGTTTGGTATGTTTTACTAACTCATGAAGTTCCAAGGTAAGCTTTGGAATTGGGGGAAAAAGCTTAATTGTCAAATTTGTCCAATCTGCATTTGCAGTAAAATTGATCATTTCAGTGGTAAGGTTTCTTGATGGAAATAGTGTATGAGTTCCTACATGTATAGTCGTGGTTACCATGATACAAGACCCTTCTTCCACCAAACATATTTCATCAACTGTCCTATATTCAGAGTGGCCGATAAAGCATGCAATGTCCCCTATGCGGATCACCTCTTGCACCAGGTTTTCTTTTATCAACTGCACCCAGCCATCCTCCTCAGCTCCTTTCTCCCAAACACAACTGCACAGCCATCGGTGTTGAGATTTCCTGCAACAGCTTTCATCCATCTCCAATCCTGTAATAGTGGCCAGTCTTTTTGATGGGAAGTGTTGCTTGTAGATTCCATCACTTAACGTGCCAATGCTATGTATAAAGTTCAGTTGCTCTGCCTGCCCCTCCCAACGGGGAATTGCCAGGATTAGTCCTATTGTCCCAGATTGTAGTCCATGTGGCATCCATTGATCTGGGCCTTCAATATAGCTGTATTTAAGATTGTCCTCAGTGATGTCCACTCCTTTTCTTTTCAATGACGTGATAATCCTTGTAGCATTGTTTTGTCTTGCCCACTTGTTTTCCTGGATGTCTTTAATAGTTTCCTTTAAATCTGCAAACAGCTTTCCTCCAATCATAGAACAGAAAATGGCAGTTCCCACTATTTCATTGTTAATGCTGTTAGCAATGGAAGCAATATTTTCCTCAACTAGATGCAGGTTGTTGGCAATGGTGTGTATGTCATCAACATTGTCTGTCAGTCTACTCACTATAAGGGAGTCAGCTACTCCACCTGTTTTCATAGCATGCCCCATGCCATCAGTAAGTGAGTTTATCCTGCTGTTCAGTCCAATGATGTCTGCTGAATTCCATACTCCCAATCCAGTTCCGACTCCTCCTAAAAGGGCTGCAAGTGTGTCCCGTTTTTCTCGACTCCCTGCTCCGGTCCACTCAATGATGGTCTCTTGTATACTTTGCTTAAACCACTGCCGCTGTGATTCCGGGCACTTTGGAGGAATAGAAAAATCATTAAAATTTTGAATTATTGGGTAGTAAGTCCACCCAACCCCTTGCACAACTGTTTCATGTGTTGGTACCACCACCAATCCGCCTATTGGCCATGGTACCTTCTTCTGATCTTTACAACGTTGCAGCTCCTTTACAGAGACAAATACTTCATCTATTGTTAGAACACACCCCTTTCCAGTATCAAAATTGCAGAATTCCTCTAGGTCAGGCTGGGCAGCTATAACTGCAGCGTCCCATTCTCCACCTTCTTCTAATGTTAAGTTACTCACTACTACTGTAGTATTTGTAAACCTCCCTTGTACCTTTGTTGTTATTTTAGTCCTTCCTTTAAAGTTTCCTGTATTCATTATCTGTCCATATCTTATAACCCATTCCCAGTTATGTCCCTCTATACTTTTTATTGGAGCTCTAAGAGCTAATCCCCTGGTACTATTATGTGGCAAAATAATGTTTACTTGTATCCCTCCACCCTCTTTTACTTCCAATTCCCTGGGCCAAATAAATCTATCTGCTTGAACGTAATGTAACTCCAATCTTTTCAAACTCTCTCCCTTATTTGCGGTATCTTCTGGCCTTATTGCCTGTCTCCCCATTCCTACTGTGATACAGCTAATACTTATCCATCCTGTAACAAGGATCCACCACAATCTTCTGTTGACACGCATCTTCATTCTTATACAGCCTTGCTCTGTGGGAACACTAGATTCCATCATTAGAAACATATACATACACAAACAAAAAAAATAAAAAATAAAATAAAAACAGCATTAGAGACATATACATACACAAACAAACAAAAAAAATAAAAACAGAATAAAAAATAATAAATAAAAAATAAAAAAACAATGTGTATTTATTTATTCAATTTGTACTTAACCTCTATTCCATATTTTGTCCTTCCTAAATCTTTTAAGCTGTGATGCAGCCAGACTTCTCCTTTCTCTGCGTGATCAATCAAGTATACAGATGTCCCTAATTTATCTACTACAGTATATGGTCCCTTCCATTTTGCTCTTCCCCAAGGAAGGTGTTCATCTTGATTCTGCACCATAACTCGGTCCCCTGCCTCATATGATGTCAGATCCCCTGCTGCATCATACCATCGCTTTCGATGTTGGTATTGTTCTTCATCTTCCACAGCCACAGATTTATGAACAATTTCCAAGTGTGTGGCCAACTCCTTTACCCATTGATCTGTGATTGCAGCGGTTTGTAAAGCTACAGGTGGAGGTATTGTCATCCAGTTTTTCCAGGAGGGCATTGGTCTACCCATTAAAATTTCATATGGTAAAAATCCTGTTGATCTACAGGGCCTTGATCTAAGTCGGGCACATACTAAAGGTATGTATATGTCCCAAGCTTGTCCATGTTCTGCCACCAGCTTTTTCAGCTCTCTTTTTATGGGGCCATTCATTCGCTCAACTTGACCTGCTGCCTGTGGATGGTATGGGATATGGTGTTTCAGTTCAATACCCACCATCTTACAAAGTTCCTTCATTACATTTCCTATGAATGCCGCTCCATTGTCGCAATCAAGGACTTTTGGAATTCCCCACACTGTCAGTACATCGCTTACTAATTTCCTGGCTGTGGTTAGTGCTGTACAGGTTCTTGTTGGGATTGCGATCATCCATCTTGAGAAGCTATCTACTATCATGAGAATATATTTATTTCCTCTTGTGGTTGTTGGCAATGGTCCGGTGTAATCAATTTGAATTCTTTCCCATGGGCCTACAAGTGTCTGTCTCATTAATTCTCCCCTTCTTTTCCTGTTGGACTGGTCAAATCTTGCACATATAATACAACTATCCACAAACTCTTCAAGATCCTTGTTTTGCCCGATCCACCATCCCAAATGTCGAATCCTCCCTTTTGCTTCTCTGATCTTTGGATGTCCTCCTGCTTGTGATCCATGTATCCATCGGAGTAAGTCTTTTCTTACTTGTTGTGGTACAATCCAAATCGGTTCCCCGGTTTCTGATATACATATTAGCCCTTGCTCCTTCATCACTTTTTTTCCCCCGTATTTCACTTCTTCTCCCTTTTGTAATTTCTCCCGAATATCTTTTAGTTCCTCATCTTGATCTTGTAATTCCTGCAGTTGTTTCATCCTAATTGAAATAAATGTAGATTTGCTCCTTGTAGTAGAAGCTATTTGTAATGTGTTTTTTGTGGGTGGTTTCCAGTCTTCTGCTTGGACAGCTGCCTCTTTTGCATACCGGTCAGCAAGGTAGTTTCCCTCTCGGTGTGGCCCTGTCTTTTTATGTGCCCGTACTTTGATCATGTTAATTCTTTTGAAATTTTGTGATAACTTTTCTACCATCTGCCATAGATCTTGGAACTTAACAGGGGATCCATCTGTGGCAAGGAATTGGTTACTATCCCACCATTTTAGCAGAAGGCATGTGCCTCGGAACACCCAGTCACTATCCAAAACAATTGTCAATATGTCACTTCTTCCAGACTCTTGCTGAAGTACTTCAATGACTGCAGCCAGTTCTGCATACTGTGCTGAATATGCTTTGATTCTAAATCCAAATTCTTTTATGATATCTTTACCCAACATTTTTACTCCGGCCATTCCTGATATTCTTTTTCCTTGTGCATAGTGACAGCTGCCATCAGTATACCATACAGGATCTGAGGTCATCACAAGATGAGTGGCATCTTTGAACACCGCGTGGCATGTTGATTCAGGATAGATCTGGCATTCATGAGCTTCTCCCTTTATGCAAATTCCAGCCACCCATTCTTTTGGTTCTCTTAAGGCATGAGTTGAAATGTTATCAGCGAGCAGTGCCATAGTCCATTTCTGAATGCGGGCATTGTTGATGTGGCTGATTGCCAGGCTGCCTTGTCTGAGGATCTGCAATGGAGTATGATGTGTACAGATTATTATTGTCTGTGTGCCAAATAGGTATTTAAATCTTCTAATTGCCCAGTATGCTGCTAAGATCAATCTCTCACACCATCCAAATTTCAGCTCTACGGCAGACAGCATCTGAGATCCAAAAGCCACTGGACGTTCTGCATGTCCCCACAGTTGAGTGATGACTGCTCCTTGTGAATCTGGCATTGTAATCGGATATAGTCTAAATTCTTTTTCATGGTCTGGAGATGCCAGAGTTGGTGCACTCCCTAGTTCAGCCTTCAATTTTTGTACTGCTGATGTGTGTTCCTCTGTCCAATCCCAATTCTGTGCTCTCAGGAGTTCATAAAGGGGTTGTGCCAGTTGAGCATATCGTGGGGTAAATTCACGACAAAATCCCATTATTCCAAGCAATGATTGGAGCGCTGTACGGTCTGTAGGAATGGGTAACTGAGCAATAACTTTGGCCCTGTCTTGATCAATTGATCGTCCATCTCCTGATATGGTTACTCCTAAGAAGTTGACTTTCTGGCATGCCAATTGTGCCTTTGCCCCATTTAGCTTAAGTCCAGCTTCCAGTATGCATTGTAATAATATTGCCAGGTCTTCTTTGTGTTCTTCCATGTTCGGGGATTGTAAGAGGACATCATCAACATATTGAATGATACGATCTGGATGTGGGAAAGCTGTCAATGCATTTTTCATGTATGTGTGAAAAATAGCTGGGGAGTCACAATATCCCTGTGGTAATACTGTGAAAGCATATTGTCGGCCCTCCCAGGTGAACGCAGTCCAGTAGTGGCATTCTTCAGCTAAGGGAATTGACCAAAATCCATTGGCCACATCTATTACACTGAATACTTTAATTTCTGGTGAAATTTTGGACATCATTTCAAAATAAACAGAAACAACAGGGGCCATTCTTTTTGCAAGTTTGTTCACGGCCCTGTAATCAATGGTAAGTCTCCATGATGAGGCTGCTTTTTCATCTCCATTCCCTTTTAACACAGCTTTTCTCACAGGCCAACATGGTGAGTTACATGCATACCCATTTCCAGATTTAATTATTCCACGTCTCTCCAGCATTTCTATCATCTCGGTGATTGATGCCACTGATTCTCTTGGGACTGGATATTGCTTTTGCCATTGTGGGTCTCCTCCTTCCAACAAGACCATTCCTTTCATTCTTCCACAGTCTAATTTATCTGTAGCCCAAACAGGTATGTCTTGGATTACCTCCTGCGCCATTCTGGTTGTCCGTCTAGTTTCAGTTTGTTTTTTTCCAAACTTTTTATCGGAGAGACAATATATGCCATTGGGAGCACAACCCCTTTCGTCAACTCTGTACTTACCTGATTCACCTTTTCTGTCTTCCATAAACAAAAATTGGCAAGATCTACAATGAAATTTCCTTTTTTTAAAGCTTCTATTCCCAATATTTCCTCTGGCCAACCCACTATTGCTTCTACTTGTATTGTTTTTCCTCCAACTGCTACATCAATTGGACCTGCTCTAACCTCCTGTGGATTCCCAGTAACTCCCATAATACTTACTGAAGAATCCCCATTTTTTACCCTGTTGGTCATTGTAACTGCTGCTCCTGTATCTACCAACATATTTTTCCCTACCCCTGCGATGACTGTATAAATGGTAGGCCGACCTGCCTCATCCATGGTTAAATTAGCTGAGTGAATGAGATGCTGAGGCGCAGGGGTTGGGATTTGTCATTGTGACTCACTTCTACTCTGTCCCTCTTTTATAACACTATATTGCATCTTTGCCTCACTTTCCTTCAATTTCCTCTCTGACTCAGCTACCTTGTTTTTAAGTATGTGATTTTCCTCTTCTATCCTATCCTTCTGTCTCCTGAGTTCCCAATAGCCCATGTTACCGTTTCTCTCTCCCTCCTGATTAGCCCTCCAGTTGCTGCCATCCCTATTCCTATAGTCCCTAGGTGGATCTCTCCATCTTTTGTCAAGGTTCTGTTTTGGTCTCCAGTTTTGATCATCCTTCTTGTTCTGGGGTACATCCCACGTCTGGTTTCTCCATTTACCATCTATATCTCTACCAGACTCGACCTTAAATGTTCTTACAGCTGAAACAGAGCAGGCCTGTTCTGTGAAAGGATGCTTGATCCACCACTTATCAGCTCTAGTTAGTACCATTTCGAAGTCTGTTGGTGTTGGATCAAAAAGCCTGACAAATTCTTGACACTCCCGGGGAAGGGCTTCCATTACTTTTGCTATATGTTCTGGTGAGCCCAGCACTAGAGGCTGTTGAGGTTGTCGTAGAGTATACCAAAAAAAATATCCTTTGAGCTACCTCTCTAGGACCATCTGTTGGCCTCATGGTAATATTTGCTATTTCTTTCTCTATGCTAAGTAGATAGAAATGAGTTGCAGCAATTCTTCCTGCCTGATCAGACACACTGTTATAAAAATCCCAATAGTCTACTAGCCAAAGGACCCATAGCGTATTCTAACAGTTCTGTCCATTCCTCTAAGTTAAGACCTCCTTTTTTAGCTCTATCTGCTCCCCTCATAAACCAATGTATAAACGTATTAAAGTTGTTAGTTGGCATACTTCCCCACCATTTCTGGAAATTGTCTTTATCTGCCATAGACATCGGTCGAGTCTGCATAGAAAATCCTGTAGGTGTTTGCCTTGCATTAAATAATTCTGAAACAATAACTGGTGCTTGTGGTATGGTATCTACTTGTGGAACAGAATAACATAAGAACTCTTTTCTATCTTGGTTCATTTTCGGCACTGGTTCTTTATTTTGTGCCACGAACATATCCAGATCTGGATATATTTTGGCAATGTCTCTGACTCCTTTTATCCCTTCTAACTTTGTTTTATTTTTATAGTCCATTATTATGTTTTGAAGTTCTGTTATTTTTACTCCATAAGCATCCCTCTGCTCTTCTATTTCCCTTAACTCCCTTTCTAGTTCCCCCACAATTGTAGTTGTTCTCAAAGCTGCAATTTTTAAACAATCCCTTTTGTCCATTGCTTCCTCCATTTTATTTGTTGTTTCCAAATTATGCTGCCGTAATTCTACAACTAAGTCTATTAGGCCTCCTATTGTGGCTACAACAGCTTGTGTGATCAAACTTTTTCTTTTCTTTGTTCTATACTTTTTGTTATTTACAATTTGTGTTAGAACATCCATTAATCTCTCCTCTTTTTCACTGTCTGGGTTTGCTGGCTCTGGAAGCTCATATGGACCATCATGTTTTTGAATATGTTTCCTGAAGTACTCACGCACTTCTGTGGGAAAGTATTTGGCCCCTTGAAAAGACATTCCTACTCTTTTACTCACCCAAGTAAGAATCCAAATCAATTTGCAACTAAAGTAGCACGCTTCTGAGTAGCCAACGATAGTTGATGACTATTCAGTAGGCCAGGTGTAATATGTAGAAAAATAGACTAGTACCCACAATGCAAATTATACTTATCTTAGTATGGTGAAGGTAATACTTGCTAATTAACTTCAACACCAGTAGTGCCTATTAAAATATACACAACAAACTCAGGTATTTGAAACACACAACAAAACTAATATATTCAAAATTGTGGCCTGATGCCCAAGCTTGTATATTAAAATGGAGGCCCGAACTAGGATACAAAGGAATCAAATCAGCATTCAAATACAAAAAGAAGCCGCATGGAAGCCTACTATAGTGTATTCAAATGCAGGGCTAGGCCTGTACTCTGATAGTCAAAGCACAACAAAACTCAACTCAGATATTTGAAACCCACAAAAACAACCTGTATGATATCTTTGTTTTATGTAGCAAAATAAGCTAGTACGATATAAAGGATTAAAAATAATAATTGAGGCCTATGCTGGTAGTCTATTACAATAAAATAAAAATGAAGGCCTGAAAAACTACTAGGCCTGAACTATGGTAGTCAAAACACAACAAACTCAGGTATTTGAAACACACAACAAAACTAATATATTCAAAATTGTGGCCTGATGCCCAAGCTTGTATATTAAAATGGAGGCCCGAACTAGGATCCACACACAATCAGCACTTGATTTCCCATGCAGAGGATAATTAGACAAAGTAGTTTTTTTTTTTTTTTTTCTCCCCCCCCAAAAAAAAAAAAAAAAAATCTGACTATCTATTAATGTGATATTACCTCATAAATAACCTTTGTAGAAGTCTAAAATTCGTGGTCGCCAAATGTGGTGTATAACCAAATTAATATATATATATATTAAACAAGGTTCGTCTACATTAAAAGGTATTTATTAAAAGGCAACAACACAATACTATAAATGTATCACAAACACACAGCCCAGACCCACGGAGCAACAACCCTTTTTAAATCTATCTATCTATATAGTAATCCCCTTCCCCACACCCTTGATCTCACCCACGGTTAGGCCTTCACATCTAGTAATGGCTCACTGCTGCAAGTTCAACATCACATCCACCAAGGAAGAAAAGGAAGTAACAGAGCGATTTCCTGCCTGGCCTTATGTTATATACCCTTAGTTGAGATGATGTGATTTACATCACATCCTGTCCATGCATCACTTCCTTTAGCAATTGTGGGAGGGAAGTAAAGATTCTTAGCCCTCCTACCTAGACCTGTTTAAGGAGGTCCTGAAAGGAAGATAAATTACCATGCAAGGAAGACAAGTTACCACACATGGGTCTTGCAAACTTGTTAATGTTATTATTTTTTTACATACTTCACAAGCATGTGAAGCTTTTACCAAAGTACAGTAGTATTTTAAGGATCAAACATTGTTTATTATTCTACAAGTCAATAACCCATCATAAATACTTGATGTGTCCCCCCCCCTCCATTGCAAGCCTCTGCATGCGCTATGCGCATGTGCAACCAACAACTTTGCAAGCGTTACACACAAACTCGCAGTACGACAACTATATTAGTGATTGCAGCTTATCTCAGGGCTGAGATGGAAAAAGCACTGACCCACAGCATATGCAGCTCCCATTGGTTTGCTATGAAGTTAACGGAGCTGCAAATACAAAGTCCCAGGTTCAATTCCAGTTGCTGCCCAAGCAGTAGCATGACAGTTCCCGCTCTTGAAGGGGCAGCCTGTGGATGCCCAGAGTGGCTAGTTTAGATGGGTAAATGAAATTGTCAGAATAGCCTAAAGACTTGAATGTTGTATGCAAGTGTCATGATTAGGGCCATAGCCTTTCTATCTAATCAGGTTTTGCAACGGGTGACTTCCTATCCTGGAATCCAATATGTAATCAGCATTATAGTAGTCACTCCCTGTTGTAGAAAAATATAGTTCCACCATCTTCCCTTCACCCTCAAAAAAATCAGACAGGATATGAAAAACAGATGTCTCTGTGACTTCAATTTATTCACAAAGCTTGGTGGAGGACATACACAATATCTGCAGACGTCTGAAGAAAGAAATCAACATAAAGTCTTTTATAATGTTTTACAAACAGTAATGTTCAGTTCGCCAACACCCTCTTGTAAACCAATAAAAAACCTTCCTTGTATTCTACCTCTATTAACAGAAACAGGAGTAGAAGCTGGAAAAGTATTTTTGAAGTCAGTTTAAGCAGGGACACGTGGAAAACTAGATAAATCTTCAAATCTTCATGTGTGGAGGAAGCAGTAATCCATATGTCAAGTAACAAATTTTGGCCTGATTCGGAAAAGGGGCCAAGAATCCTTGCTAACAGAATTCCAAGTGGATAGTAATATAGGATCTCGTGACTAATGGAGGAGCAGGTGCAGTTAACAAACATAGTGATGCTTAAGTGAAGCAGAACTTCAATACATCAAATACGTCTTGAGCCTGGAAAATCCACAAGAAAGGAATGGTTGCTCATGTCACCTATGTGATAGACTGTATAATCTTGGAGAAGTCTCTAATAATTTATCAATAAAAGTTGGCAAAACCAAGGAGAGATTTGACCTCCTTGCGGGTATTAGATACTGGACAGTTAGTTTCAGCTGACAAGCCTCCTGGAGAAATGACAAAGCCCAGAATTTCCACCGTATTTGTCTTAAAAATGCACTGCTCTAGTTTTGTGTATAGTCGGTGCAGGACGATATAATATCTGGGACATATGATGATGTTTTACTAATGAAGATAGGAATATAATTTGGGTATACCACAACTGATATATCTAGTGTATCTGGGAACACATTGTTAATGAAGTGTTGAAAGATGGCTGGATCATTAAACACAGTCTCAAATGCATAACAAGGGATTCAGTATGGCCATATCTCATATGAAACAATGTCTCCCACTCATTGCTCTCATGAATATGTACAAGATCCCTTGGAGAACTTGGTGAAGATTCATGCCTCACATAGCCTATTGAATAATTATGGTATCAGAGTTAGCTGATACTGTATCTTGAACAGCATTCAATTCCTGATCATAGCACAATAACAATTCTCCATCTTTTTTCTTACAAAGAAAATAGGAGCACCTGCTGGTGATGTGGATGGATAGACAAACCTGCATAAGTTGTTCTGAATGTACTCCTTCAGCTCGGACTCAGACAGGGGATAAATTGTTCCAATAGGTATCATGGCTCCAATCAATATTTAATGGGACAATCATTGATGTGATAAGGATCATCATCTGGCCAATAGCATCTCAAAACTGGACGAGAATGTCCAAGTCAGAACTATGACTCTAACACAACATTAATGGTTGTAAGAGAAACAGCCATATAAGCTACACCTTTTTAGGGTATAACGCTATTTGCTTCTGGGAATATCTTAAAATATAGCTTTTATTAAACTGAGTTTAAAAGTAAAATATTGATTAAAATTATGACCAACAAAAAATCAGAAAAAAATTACATCAGAATGATATCAATCCTTTATAATAAACATGTTGAAGTGAATCACTAAATCAACAAGTTATAGTTATCTAAGATCAATTGAAATAGGTTAATTATGTTTAAATGTATCAATTTCTAAAACATACAATCTATATTTACTAGTGCCCATCAAAAATTACTGCAATAAAATTTGAAGGCTGGCAATGCTGTTTGCCACACAATGCAAGGCTCTCCCCCCTCTAACTTGCGTGCCTCGTAATGAGCGCTTTTGCCGCTCATTGTGACCCTCTCCCACGGTCTACTTTAGGGGCCTTGCGATGAGCGTCTTCAGCGCTGATTGCAGGCCTCGGCCAGCCATCCACTTTCATGCCTTGCAATGAGCACATTCGGCGCTTATTCCAAGCCTCTCCTTCCCTCTACTTTACGGGCTTTGTAATAAGCGCCTTCAACGCTCATCGTGATCCCCGCAATGAGCGCTCATTGCAGGTGTCGTCCAACCCGCCACTTTCGTTCCTCGGTGCTCATTGCGAGCCTCTCCCCACTCTCTGTCCCCTTTGTCTGTTTCCCCTCTCTCCCTTCCATGTGTCTGATTAACTAGAAGAATAGATGGTCTAAATCACTTTTATATTATGACTATTATTATACTGTATTTTGAGAGTAATGAGGGACTTCTCATTTCATGACAAGTTAAAAATGTTTGCACAGCCATGACTCAACAACTATCTGTTTAAGCCTGCGAATTCCACGTTTGCTTTTCTTTCCATTCTCATTCACAATATTATGTTTACCACACTTTCTATAATTATATAAAAATATCTGCCATTGTTAGTATTGGAAGTAGTACTGAGGAGGAGGCTGTAGTAATTATAGGCCGTATTTCCTCACACAGTAAAATGTCTTGTTTATATGTAATTTCTGCCTCACTTAAGTACTTACAGTAGTTATTGTCAGGGATGAGAAGAATGTGCACTAGCTTCCAAAAAAGAGATTTAAAGCTGCAAGGAACAGTCCCCCAGACATGTATGCCATATTTAGCACTGAATGGAAGACTACAGCGGTCGCTGGAAATGTGCCACATACAGTACAGTCTACCACGCAACTACTGCCAAATTCACCCACAGCTTAAAGGATTTATAGTATGTCATTTTGAACAACTACTTTTGATAAAGGGAAGATGTTTGTATAAAGTATGATAAAAGAAAGATAGGGTTGAATTTATTAAAGTATCATTGTACAATTAAAAAATATATATATATGAAAAATCTAAGTCTGAATAAGCACATAATCAGGCAGGGAAAATATCATAAAGTTAGTTTTTAATCGTGATGCTTCTGCTGGGCCCGGGAGGCATTCATGATACTTTGAATAAGAGAGCAGCATTTACATTTCTGCAGGAACAACATTATTATTTATTATTGCAAGCTATGTGCTTGTGAGCATGTTCCAGGAGATGTGGCAAGTGTCAAATTCAAAAAGATCCACTTCTCTCTATCTCTTCCACAGCTAAAAGATAAAGATAAGCACACCCCTTAAGCAGTTACGGGGCTACAGAGTGGAAGGCCCCGGTGCCAAAAAAATGTCTCTAAACACTGGTACCTTGGTACTCAATCCTGATCCATTGCAAATGTAGGTTGAGTACCAAAAAGTGGTGTACCAAGCAAGCGTTTCCCATAGGGATTAATGGTTAATTTAAATAAACTGTCCCAGACCCCAGAAATTTTTCATTTTACTTTGAACTGATTGTGTTGTTTCTTGATAGAAAACCTTAAAACTAAACAGTGTTATTAATCTTATTTTTTTTTTCTTTTTCTCTTTACTTAATATTTTAGTTTTTTTTTTTTATTTGAAAAAATATGACAACACTATTTATTCTATCTTGTTCTGTCTTCCATAATTCAATGTATGGTTGTTTTCCTCTAGAATCTCATTATTATACTTAATCTTGCAACCATATCTCCTTATTAATGGGGCACAACCTAATCCACAAAAACTTTATTCCATCTACACATTCTGAAAATTACTTGGAGATTGAAGGAAGAGGAAGAGAAGAGAGGTTATTTCTGTGAACTTTGGTTCTTGCACAAGCTACACTCGAGTTCTTGAAAGCACAGGCTACCCTTTGATTCTTATAGGCAAAGGCTACACTTTGATTCTTGTAGTTACAAGGCTGCACTTTGTTTCTAATAGGCACTGGCTACACTTAGATTTTTATAAGCACAGGCTGCTCTTTGATTATTGTAGGCACACAGGCTGTTTTTGAGCTCTTGTGCTTTCTTACTTCCAGGCAAGACAGGATGTGGGGTGGCCTGAACGCGACGAGTACCGTTCCTAGCCATTTTTTCAGACGCATTGAGTACCGAAAACAACAAGTTCTGACGTAGTTGAGTTTTACTGATGCGTGACTGTTTTTTTTAAATTTTTTATTACAAATGTTTACTGATCTCAGAGGGCAGAGGTTTTACAAAAGTTGAGAGTATTTACAGAAATATCTACAGACATGTCTAGTAGTGCAGCCCAGTGATACATTGTGATGCAGACATTTGCAATTCAGGTGAACTGTATTAAGGATAAATTGTTCTAAAGAGCTGTTCGATGTATGAGTAATAAAATATAACAGAGACTTAAGAAGCTTCTTCATCCTCAAACTAAGTAATATTTGACATGGCCCATATATGAGATTTTGCGTTCCACAACTGATAAGATATCTGCAGATATATTAAGTGCCACTGTTCGGGACAGGGTTGTAGCTTTTGTGAAGAAATTCAGGTACCTCAGGACAAATGTTATTTGGACTGGCTCTTTAATATATTTTGTAATAGCTTCCTCTTCACGTTTCCAGTACCAAGTTCTCCGCTTGCTGAGAATTTGACTCCATCTTTGGCATATAATATTACTATAGCATCCACGATCTGACTGGCCTGGCAAATTCATTCAGGCTCACCAGATGGCAAATTTATAACAAAGCTGTACTCTTGCTCCAATCTGTTCCACATCCAGGTCAAATTAACTGTATTTCATTGTCTGAAACTTTCTCTTGATTCTGAGATTCAAACACCATGTCCACTGTATCAGCAACCTCTTGTGTCCTCAATGTCATTAAGTTTTCATTTACATCACACTTCAAGATTTTTGACAATGGACTAGTTGAGATCGCAGTGGTAGGTGTTTATCCCATCATTGCAGAGGGTGAGCTTGACCAGGGAAATATGAAAGAGCCGATGCTCTGAAGGCTGATGCCACTAGAGGTGATGTTTCAGCAGGCCTCATTGATCACATCTTCACAACTTCCAGCACCTTCTTCAAGATAGAGCCTTGTACTAGACAAGCCATAACCCTGTCTGTCCCTACCCCAATCCGCTAGACCCATCTACCATACTTATCGCTCAGTGTCTGCAGTACCTCACTGTCAGTCTCCCCACTGGCTTCCCATAGCCTCCAGAATAAAATTTAATATCATGACCCTAACATGTAAATTATCTCAAAATACTCTCCCAACGTCCCTCTTCGATCTGCTAACGGCCTTCTCTCCACCTCTCTTGTCACCTCCTCTCACTTTTCTCGTGCTGCTCCTATTCTTTGAAAATGCATCTGTTTAAAGAAACTTGTTTAGCCTTAATATGTACAATGCATCAATCTTACCTGTACTTTACCCTTACAATTAAGACTGTAAGTTTGCAAGTTTTCAATCTTGAGTCGGGCTTTAGAGAAAGCATTGTGTATGTTGGATTTTAAGCTGAAAAACAGGGCTCTCCATTTTTTTGCAATGTGTTAAAACTGTTTTTGATTTGTACTTAATTCCTGTACAGTGATACAGAATATTTTGGTGTGTTATAAATAAAGGCTAATAAATAATAAATGAGGATATTCAAATAGATACAGGCACAATAAATAGAGAGCGAGTATTGATCCAGGGATGAATCCGATCGCCAGTATCTGGGGTCAGGAAGGAATTTTATATTTCTTTCAATGTTAAGACAATTGGCAAAGTTTCACTGTTTTTTTGTTTTTTTTTACTATTTGCCTTCCTCTGGATCAATAAACAATAAATCCGTATATTGCATAGGAGATCTAAAAAGGTTGAACTTGATGGACTAAAGTATTTTTTCAACCTAAATTACTTTGTAACTATGTAATGAGGGAGAAGTGGGAGAGGTTGGAAAGAGACACAGGGGAGGAAGTGGGGGGAAAGAGACACAGGGGTGAGAGAGCGGGTGGAAGAGACACAGGGGAGGGAGATAAGGGGGAAAAAAACAGGGGAAGGAGAGGGGGCCAGAGACAGTGGGAGGGAGAGGCTCACAATGAGTACCGAAGGCGCTCATTGCAAGGCCCAAAAGTTGCGGGTTGGATATCAAATGTTGGAATAGGGCAACCTTTGGGAAACAGTGATCACAACACAGTCTCATTTGAGATTGAATTAAAAAAACATAACTGTAAGGAGCTAACGAAAACTCCTAATTTTAAAAGGGCAGATTTTAACGGTCTAAGGGCAGCAAAACAAAGTATAGACTGGGACAGAGAACTGATAGGTAAAAACACTGAACATAAATGGACAACGTTCAAATCTTTACTAAATAAACATACCGTATATACTCGAGTATAAGCCAAGGCACCTATTTTACCAAAAAATACTGGGAAGACTTTGTGACTCAAATATAAGCCGACGGTGGGAAATGTGGTGCCCCCTGTGTCCCTCTTGTGCCCTCTGTGTCCCTCCACCTCTAAATACCTCCCCCTCTCCCTTTCCCCTCACTTTCCTTCCATCAGCAGCTGCTCCTCTGCGCTGAAAGTTGTGCAAGGTAATTAAATCAGAAAATTATGTACTTTCCCTCCAAATGGATTTGCAAAATTTAGAGGAATGGGCATCTAAGTGGCAGATGAGATTTAATACGAATAAATGTAAAGTTATGCATCTGGGAATGAAAAATAGCCATGCAATTTATAACCTTAATGGAGCAAATCTAGCGGTATCAGATATTGAAAGGGATTTGGGAGTACTTGTGGACAACCACCTAGGTAACAGTGCTCAATGCTAAACAGTATCTGCAAAGGCAAGTAAAATATTAGCATGTATTAAGAAGGGTATAGAAGCAAGGGAAGAAGATATAATTTTCCCACTATACAAATCCCTAGTACGCCCTCATTTGGAATATGGAGTACAATTTTGGGCACCAGTACATAAAAAGGACATTTTAGAGCTGGAAAAAGTACAGAGAAGGTCAACCAAACTAATAAGGGGAATGGAGGGGCTAAGTTATGAAGAAAGACTAACAAAATTAAACTTATTTAGTCTAGAAAAAAGGTGTCTAAGAGGGGATATGATTACCTTATATAAATATATCCAGGGTCAATACAAGGCTTTGTCAAGGGAACTTTTTGTGCCAAGAGGTTTTCAACTGACAAGGGGACATCCTTTCAGATTTGAAGTAAAAAGATTTCACCTTAAAGAAAGAAAAGGGTTCTTCACAGTAAGGGTGTTTTTTAACTAAAAAGGGCATTAAGGGCAATCATGGATAAATAGAGAGCGAGTATTGATCCAGGGATGAATCCGATCGCCAGTATCTGGGGTCAGGAAGGAATTTTATATTTCTTTCCCTGTTAAGACAATTGGCAAAGTTTCACTGTTTTTTTTTTTTTACTATTTGCCTTCCTCTGGATCAATAAACAATAAATCCGTATATTGCATAGGAGATCTAAAAAGGTTGAACTTGATGGACTAAAGTATTTTTTCAACCTAAATTACTTTGTAACTATGTAATGAGGGAGAAGTGGGAGAGGTTGGAAAGAGACACAGGGGAGGAAGTGGGGGGAAAGAGACACAGGGGTGAGAGAGCGGGTGGAAGAGACACAGGGGAGGGAGATAAGGGGGGAAAAAACAGGGGAAGGAGAGGGGGCCAGAGACAGTGGGAGGGAGAGAGGGGGAAAAAGACACAGGGGAGGGAGAGTGGGAAAGAGACACAGGGGGGAGAGGCTCACAATGAGCACCGAATGCGCTCATTGCGAGGCCCAAAAGTTGCGGGTTGGGTGGCGCCTGCAATGAGCAGCGAAGCTGCTCATTGCGGGGCTCGTGATGCCCCATAAAGTAGAGGGGGGAGAGGCTTGCAATGAGCGGCAAAGGTGCTCATTGCAAAGCAAGAAAGGGGCGGGTTGGCCGAGGCATGCAATGAGCGTTGGGGCTCATTGCGGGGCTCGCGATGATCGCCAAAGGCGTTCACCGCGAGGTCTGTTACGTAGACGGGGGGAGAGGCTCGCAATGAGTGGCAAACAGCATTGCCAGGCATAACATTTTATTGCCGTCATTTTTTACGGACAATTCCCTAGTTAAAAGTAAGTAATGTAATTTTTCCCCTTCTGCATCGCTACCTTGTTGAGGTGAAGGGGCTTGTATACCTCAGTGAAGCTGTGAGTTATACCATGTAGGGTCACCCAAGATGGGAAGGTCATAGCAGAGCGGTCAGACTAGTTGCGATCCACTGGAGAAGAAACTGGCAACCCACTCCAGTATCTTTGCCATGAAAACCTTATGGATTAGCACAAAAAG
The DNA here is from genome assembly GCA_027410445.1 of Discoglossus pictus. NCBI lineage: Eukaryota > Metazoa > Chordata > Amphibia > Anura > Alytidae > Discoglossus > Discoglossus pictus. The sequence continues at coordinate 148,791,137 of CM050164.1, read as the reverse complement.
ACACAAGATGTGCCTGGCGTGCTGCAGTCCATACAGTCACGGAAAGTAAGACATGACTGAAGGACTGAATAAAAAATAAAATCATAACACTCCTTACCAGTGTCATAACCATTATTTTATTTCTTGTTTTCATGGTTAAAGATGCACCAAGCACATTTTGATTTGAGCAGTTAACTCCTGTGATTCTATTACATTTTTGGAAGCAGTATTTACATCTAATACTAGAGATTTTCTTCACATTGGGGAGTTATTGATGTTAAGTGTGATGGCTGCATGCCTACAGATTTTCTCAGAATTCCCACAGGGGACAACACTTATAGTGTTCGACGATAACCAATTGCATGGGATAAACCAAGAAGTCTGTAAAATATTTCAGAGGAATGGACTACTTATTGGGGTTTCTTGGAAATGTTACAACCAGAATGTTGAGATTAGGAGAAATGTTGATATGATCTTCTGCCTTTCTATGTATTTTTTAAAAGCCACCTATTACTACAACTTGTCAGTGGAACCAATCCATTATGATAAAATCTCTCTTTGCCATTTTTTACTCTGCCTGGTATTTCCCAAGTTGTTATCTATTATTAGATTACAGGAACACAGTCAATCAACATTTAGACAATTCTTAGAATTCTTTGAAAACTCTACCTGCAATATGTCAGTGATGTCAAACATGTGTCCCTTGGGCGACATAGTTGCAAGCCATCTGCTTCTGAACATGTTCCCGGGAGAGAGGGCAAGTGTCAAATTCAAAGAGATCCACTTCCCTCTCCCACCCGACAATCTCTTCCTCCGCTGAAAGTTAAATATAAGCACACCCCTTATGCTTCAGTCTCTTAAGAAGTGATGAAATCTACTACATATAAACAGTTTTCATAAATTGTTTTTATGTTCATGGCTTACACATTGGTAGTGTTTTTTGTTACATTGTCGCAGCCTCCAATGAAACTGAACAGACCTGTGTCCAAGGTCTGTTCCAGGTGAGACATCCAGTTATAACTGATTATAAAAGTTAATATAATTAAAGATGTAATCATAAAAAGCACCCTCATTTTCATATACACCCTACTAACCATCACAAACATTCCAATGTTACAAATACATTTTTTATTGCATAGGAAAATCACTAAAGATTTATATTTTTATCAGCCATGCCAAACTGCTTTTTTAGGGTTGGGTATGTTGTCAAGCAGTTTGCAGCGGAAGACTAATACACATGCAGGTCTACCACGCCAAACCACACCTGTGAACAGTGCCGCCATCAGAGGGAACTACTATGACACCCCATAAAGAGAGGACCTTGAGTGATCCTGATTTGTTTTACTCATGTGTGACTATTTTTTGTTATTACAAAGCTTTATTGACCTCACAGAGGTTTTACAAAAGTTGAGAGGATTTACAGAAATATCTACAGACATGCCGATGGTATAGACATCTGTAATGCAGGTGAACTGTATCAAGGACTAGTTGTTCTAAAGAGCTGCACTAGAGCACTGCATTCGAGAATTATGAAGCTTCTTCATCCTCAATTTTAGAAACCAAGTAATATTCTGTGATTCAAACACTGTTCACTGTATCAGCGACATCTTCTGATTTTGGCATGATGCTCATCTTCACGCCAATGGACTAGTTCCGATCCCAGTGGTAGGTGCTGAACCTGTCAGAGTGAAGAGTGAGCTGGACCAGGGAGACATGAGAACAGTCTATGCTCTGCACAGGTGATGTTCCAGCAGGCCTCATCTATCAAATCTGTCAGCGCTTCCAGCACCTTCTTCAGAGTAGAGCCTTGCACTAGATGATCCTCAAATATAGTGGCAATGTGGATATTCAAAGGACTAAAATGGCACACTCATTTTTGTTTTCCCGCCGACCGACAAGGCCATGTTCATAACCTCAATATGGGCTTTTGTTAAGGGCCTGTAATATTGACTGATTAATCAGCCATATTGTGAATGGAAGAGACTTCAAGAGGCCATTGTGTACTGTGGGTCTGGGGGAAGCTAATGCCCACATCTCTATGTAGCTAGATTCCCATCCCAGAAGCTGGATTCCTTTGAAATAAGGCTGGAAAAGCTAGTGTCGCGGGGGGGCAAAACACACCAACATTTATTTTTGCACTGGGCCCTCCATTCACTAGCTCTGCCGGTGATTACTGGTCAATAAATGCTAGCACATTAACAAGCACCATATCGAACAGAGTGCTGTATGGTACATGTACGCCATACAAAATGGTCCTGCTTTCACAAGTCTGCAAGCTCGCCTGTCTCTGATTTCTGGTGTCACCCACTTTTACAGTCATGGTTACCATTTGTGTTCTCTACACCATTACACCATTTTAGATACTTCTAATAAATTTAATAACATGTCACGATCCCCTCAACCAATGTTTAAAAAAAATATTTTCTCTTTTTAGTCTGCAACTATAAAATGTTAACTCATCACAAAAATATATTACTTTTTATACCAGCAGTATATCAACAATACAGCTTAACTTATCTTAGCATGGAATGAGTTGTATGACAACCTTATATACTGGTGAAAGGTCTATTTCTATTATTACTCATGTGAAAGAAAACTCATATAAAATATTAAACAATTTTATACAGGATCCAAAACTCTTGCACAAAATACACTCCACCACCTCACCCCTTGGTTGTAGTGGTTTTTGAGGATCGAGAAATTACTGTACGAAATACTTACACAAAGTTAAATCACATTGTTCACACACACATAACTGTTCATGAATATTTATAGATTTATTCATTAATTATTCTAAAAGTAATTAATTAATTAACTGACCGTTCTAGGACACATAAATAAGAGGAACAAGAGAATGCTGTGCTGTTGTCGGAAGCAAGTCAGTGAACAGATTATGCTGCTTTCAGAAACTGAGGGAGCAGGAGAGCTTGGTGTTAGGCAGGAATTGAAAGACAGAATGGCTCTCCACTCTTGGAATGTGTCAACTTTGTTTAGCCTTGTAGTCAACCCTTATTCAGCGATACGAAATATGTTGGTGTGTTACAAATAAAGAAAATAATAATAATAAGGACAATTGCAGGTGATAAGCCAAGAAGTCTGTAAGAGACTCAGTTGTGTGTTGGGTAGATTGAAAATATTTCATAGGAATGGACTACATATTTGGTGTCTCTTGGAAATATTATCACCAGAAAGTTGAGACTGGGAGAAATGTCAATGATCTTCTGCCTTTCAATGTAATGTTGAAAAGCCTCTGACTGCCTTGATCTATGGTCATCAACTGAAACCTGCACCTATTACTACAACGTGTCAGTGGAACCATTCCATTACAATAACACCTCTTTTTGGCATTTTTTGCTGTGCCTGGTGTTTCCCTACATGCATACTTCTCTTGTTCTGCTACCATGTGTATGTGAATTTCTTTGACTTTCATATTTTTGAGAGTTGTAATCTATGAATAGATTACAGGAACATAGTCAATCAACATTTTGCCAATTTTTAGAATTCTTTGAACGCAGGACCATTTTGTATGCTATATGTCAGAGATGTTGAACATTTGTCCCTTAGGCCACATATCTCCTTCCTAGTTACTTCCTTCTTGATATGAGACAATGTGATAATTAGTTACTGTGGTGGCCAAAACTCATCTACCCATGTATATAATGCAGAAATATGTCCTCCTCGATGCTAGTCAACAAAAAGCAAAATCTTTATTTTCTAGCTAAACTGTTATAAAATGCTTGTAAAAAGTATAAACATATTATTATTATTATCATTTATTTGTAACGCGCCAACATATTCCATACCCCTATACATAAGTTGTGATCAAGGCAAAACAAATATGGAGGGCCCTGTCTTTGAGTTTATAATCCAGTTTCCATAGTGCTTTCCCCAAAGCAACGTGCAAGATTGAAAACCCGCAGACTTACAATCTAAAGGCATTTGATAAATTACCTAGTCTAAAAATACATAGTACAATATATAGCCAGTCTTTAATGCAATTTTTAAGTACAATAATTTTGCCTTTGTATATTCAGGAGCAAATATAGTTTAGACGAAGTTGGATTTTGCCATCAAATTGTCACACTGAGCCACAAACCTGAATAGCACAACTCCCAATGTGATTGTGGCTTTACTTAACTTATCTTAGTGCACCAATTTAATCCTGAATCATTATTGACCTACTTACATTTGCTCTTCCATTCTTGCACATATAATATATACAGTTACATTTATATAGGTAATAAGGTAATGACATCCCAGAGGTCTGACTGCCATTTTGCCCCTCATTGACATGCACTTTCCAGTTAAATCAGCTCGAACTTTGAAGCAATTCACCAGTTACATGGATTCAGATTACTTGGTGCAACTCCAGCAAATGTGATATAAAATTAAACATAAACTTTATGTTACATCACAAGGTTCATTCCCATGCTTTTTCATTAAATGATATGATGTGTAAGGCTTCCCAGACTGCTTAAAATGTCATGGAACTCATGTTTTAATCAATCTAATATGTTTTTTTTATTCAAAAAGGCAAAAACAAAAAACGCTTTTCCTCCGCTGTCCTAACCTGTTAAATAAAAATATAGATTTAACAGCACCAATACCATCTACATGGAGTATGATTTAATTAATCTTCAGATTAGCCTTATGCCAAGTATAATTTAAAACCTTTGCTAGGTTTGCTAGGCTGTTCCACTTAACAGGGTCTGCCATTATTTTCATTTTGGGGACATTGTTTATACTTGTACCTAACCACTGTATATCGCTGCGGAATAAGTTGTTGCGTTACAAATCACATATTATAATTGTCAAACTGCGATTTGTCGTCATGCTTGCGAGCCTCGTGAAGCGAGACGAGCAGTTTCAGGCATGGAAACACGTAGGACTTAGGCTGAATTGAGCACTGAAGGCGCTCCTGCGAGCCTCGCAAAGCAAGGCGAGCAGTTGAGACACTGAAGCACACGGGACTTAGGCTGCAAGCAGTTGAGGAACGCAGGACTTACTTATGTTGCAAGCACTTGAGGAAAGCGGGACTTAGAAAAAAAAAATCGAACCTCGGAATCTCGGGGAGGGGAACGAACTCGGAAAAATACGGATGTAACAGTCAAACCGCGGGAATCGAAAAACAACAACAACAAAAAATGATCAGTTAAACCACATTCACACACAGCACAGGGGGAGAGCCAGGACGCCTGGGAGTGAGGTTGCAAGCTAATTTAAGCCAAATTTGCAATGAGCCCGTACAGTAAGCAGGAGGAAAGGTTTGCAATGAGCGCCGAAGGAACGCCAAAAGAGCCCTACAATGAGCGCCGTAGACGCTCATCTTTGGGCTTGCGATGATCGCCGAAGGTGATCATTGCAAAGCAGGAAAGTTGAAGTACATGAAGGGAGAGGCTCGCAATGAGCGCCAAAAGCGCTCAGCTCGGGGCTCGCGATGAGCACAGAAGGTACTCAGTGGGCCAAAAGACTCACATTATTGCTGTCATTTTTGTTGCTAGTAAAGGATAATAATAATCTATTACCCTCTCTGTAAAGTAGTACTTTAATCAAAATGCCTTGGTTCTTTTCATTCATTTGATTTTAGATATTCAGCTTTCAATTCTTTCTTTCAAAGATCTTTCCATTAATTTGCACACAAATTGTTTTTTTATTAAGAATGTTCACATTACCAGAACTAGTTTTTAATATAGTATACTATTTTAGCCAGTATGCAGGCCCTGGCCTATGCTAGTATATCAACTTTAGTGAGTCATTAATCCAAGAGGAGCAGAAACAAGGTGGATAATTCTCAATCTTATGTTTTGTTTCCCAAACCCATTCTAAGCTCTATATAAACAAAGCAACATTTGTTAAATAGACAAGGTTAATGTGAAATTGCAGGAAAATGTATTTAAACTACTTACACTAGAGTATTGCTCTCAGTAATAGAGACTACACAGCAATAGCTGACCACTGGGTCACTGATCCAAGCAGCAACATGAAAAACAAGAAACAAAACAGGCCAAAGAGCACTAGGTTTGTCACTATTGTTATATAAGCATAAATATGTGTATGCAAACATTTTAAGAAAAGGCCTTTGTTGTTTCTCTAAGTACAAACTCTGATTAATGGAAGGTGTACACCCAATAATTCCAGGAAATAAAGGAGTTAGATTTATTAATACACTAGAATAAATAAATAAAATATGAAGGCTAATTTGACCCCTCGGTATTACAGAATGTATGCTGCTTTATTATAGTAATGATTAATCTGTTTTTTACAAAAAAATATCACAACAAAGAAAACGTATTATTAAAAGGATTTGAGGTCTCTTGTCTACAGAGCATACAGCCCTCCGAAGATGGGTGGTGAGTGAGATCTGAGGATGAGGTACATGGATGGTAAGCAATGGTCAAGTCAGGTGACTGTATCCACTGGACGAGGCAGCTTTGTGTCATGGCTGATGAGCCACCCAAAAAGTTGGTTTCAGTAGGTTGCATTGATTGTAAGTATGGGTCTTTGTTATAATGAATAATACTATAATTATTCACTATTTGTCTGATTTCGAAGGATATTCAAACCACTCAGATTCCAACTAATGTATTTCCATTTGTTGTTCAACAAAACCAGAGAAGCTACACAATTCCCCGTATTAAGGTGTATATGTATCTCCGAACCAGTAACTAGGTTTGAATTGATTCATTAATCATACAATTTTTTTATTTCTTCCTCTCTTCACCACCAAGAATAGCATGTTTAGAATATATACAGCCTTCAACCAGCCGTAAGTAGAAAATAAAATGTCTGTGCCATGTACACCTTAAAGATTGGTAAATATGGTCCACATAGTAGCTTGTTAAAGTTCTTCTTTGACAGGAACCAACTTAAACCACACGTGCATTCAAGAGTATATGACCAATGTCTCCTAAGCTCATATTTGGTGGCATTGTGCTTATGTTATGGAAAGATATTTCCTGAGCCATGTCAAACATATAGGACAGACAGAATGTCCTTAAAATGAAAGAACAGTAGCTAGATGGTTTATATATTAACTTAAAATTTCCAACATGAGCTTCTAATATTCCAGTAAAGCTTCTTTTCTTCATCCCTTATGATGTCATCATGGGAGCAACTCTGACATGGTCATAATCCTAAATGGTCAGGCCAGCTTGTGTTCTTGCCAATGGAAATCAGTTCAAAACACCATATATCCAGCTAATTAAGAGCATCTGCTTCTGCCTAGACATAAACTTGTATGTGACCATTAAGGACTGCCTCCCAGATAGATTTGTTTTTTGATTACTTCATAATGGATGGAGATAGGCAGCCCAGGAGGGCTTTAGTACATGATTTTTGAAAGTAAGATTAATGTAGAGCCTTTCTAAATCATAGGTTCTCAACAGTTGACCCTCGTATAGTCTTGATAGTATAACCTAGTGGACATTGTACACATAATAATAATAATAATAATAATAATAATAATAATAATAATAATAATAATAATATTGGAGTCCAAAAAAATTGTAATGATTGGAACAAAAATAATGTATTTCTGCAAAAATATTCAGGTAAAATCGATACAACGATTGTGGCATTTATAAGTACAAAATAAAATACATTTTTAAATTTGTTTAAAAACATAAATCAAAAATATTTCATCGCTTTTTGCTGCCACTTTCTTAGTGATAATATACCTATGAAGTGGAAAACACATATATGTATATATGTAAAAATAAGCTGCTCCACTGATAATTTTTATATCAATATAGATTACTATATGATACACCATTATAATCATGATTGAAAGTGTGCATATATTATCACATATATAGTTGACAGCATGCAGGTTGTTGCTAACGCTTGCAGGCTCGCGTAGTCGCTGGCATGGAGCGCCAAAGACGCTCCTTGCGCTGGTGGAGGTGAGCACCATAGGCGCTCATCCCTACGACCCCTACGACTTTCCGACCGCAAATGCAGCCCCTCGTGAAGTGAGGGGCCGCATTTGTGGAGGTGGAGGCTCAACGGCGCCTCACAACCGGTTACAAATGACCACACAATCGGGACTTGCACAAAAAAACCATAAACACGCAATAACTAGCTACGGACTTACATTAAAAAAATATGAGCCTGGGACTTAGAAAAAAATAAACAGTGGACTTACACAAAAAAAATTACGACCCGCGGGACTTGGAAAAATCCGTTAAGGACTCACAAAAATACGACCTTAACGGACAACCCGAGCACAGCGGCAAACATTAAAAAACACAAGAATACACACACAAATAAAATAAAAACCTTACCCACACCAATGGGGGACACCCAGGACCTCTGCAACACTGCTTAAACCTGGCAAATTTACAAAGTTTACACACTCGAAAATCCCCTAAGCAAGAGAAAAAATGGCCGGCGAAAAAAAACGAAAACGAGGCTACATGACCCCTAAAGCCGCTAAATTGCACAAACCAAATACGGCTTTTACAAAAACCCGTACAACCTACAACATACACCATTAGCAAGGACGTTTCATCATACAAACCTGCCTACCACATACACATTCGCCGCCATTTTACAGAATGCCGAAGTACCCAGCTACACTAACGGCTTCCCCTCGCGCACGCAGCCTACACTACACACTTCCCACATTGCTGACACTTACACCTCACCTCCACAACAGTGCAAACCTACATTGTATGGTGCAGGAATATAAAAACAGATTGTCAGCTCTTCAGCACAACACTTCCTGCATGTATTACTTACAAATAGGTAACGTATAATTATTTAGTAATTAATTACTTAATTAATTACATCACAAAATACATATACACAAAAAAAAAAAAAAAAAAAACTATCGCAATAAACGCAAAAGACATTCACTGCGCGCCTCACAACGAGCGCCAACGCTGCTCATAGCACACAAACTACACCAGGGGACAGCCTTGCAATAAGCACGAAAAGCAGATCAGCACCGACCTTACAATGACAGCAAAAGCACCTCTGATAAAAAAAAAGCCTTGCAATCAGCGCCGAGATCTCAGACCACCACAAAAAATAATGTCTGTGCCAAATACTATTCCTTGACTTACAATTCTATTGCCGTCATTTTTTGACGGGCAATTCGCTAGTGAATACATATTGATGAATTTGTGCTGTTAAAGAGTACTCTTTGAAAAATCAGTGTAAATTGTTGTGTGCCACATGACAAATCACCCTTTGAGAAATGTTCTGCATCTCAATACTCTGCCCCAAGAAGCATTGACATTTACCAGCCACTCCCCAGAGGAACTGGAAAATAGCCAGTCAGCTCCCTGGTCAAGCATGTTGAGAACCACTGATCCAAGTCTTTGTATAAAATGTAATTACTAATTAAAACAGCTAATGGTAGTTGTATTTGAGACAAGGAATAGCCTATAACTACTTCAGGCTCTTTTGTGGGTGGGGTGTCACTATCTGTTATGTCACATCAACTTTTGTGATTTCAGACAGAAGGTGGACCCTTAGGACAGTACTGAATGGCTTAAGAACTATGGTCCAAATCCAGTAAGCAATAGCAAAGGATGGGCTGGCTGCTCATTTACCTTTTTGGTCACAGACAATTGATCAAGGGTGGTGGTTTGTAGGATAAATATTTGACACAGGGCGGAGGTTGAGGCAGGTTAAAGACAAGAGTTGATACCAGAATATGGCATAATAGGGAGAAGTCAATTGGAAGGTCAGGGCCACAAGCTGAGGTCAAAATCAGCATATAAATCCATAAATTCTCACACCCCGGGAACATAGTTCTTTACTCTAGGTGTGGTCTCAGATGGACATTTTTTTTATGTGGATTAGGAACTGAAACAGATACCGGTTGTGCCAGTATGATACTGGTAGGTACACAAGGTAACTTTCTACTGTGTTCTTGCTATTGTAATCTCTATAAATTGTAATATAAGGTGACATGCTAAATGGATTAAAGGATTAAAACTAAAAATCTTTCAACAAGCTGTTTGTGTTTTTTTTTTGTAATTAAAAAAGAGGGCCCTGAGCAAACTGCTTTGTATAATTTAATTTAGTTTTGGACAGCCAATGAGCACTAATACCCTTGTATGAGCATATACCTTTCTGCCAATTAGCACTAATACAGCTGTGTGATCTTGTCCCTAGTGCCAAGTGAGCATTTATGTGGAAGTGGAGAAACATTCTCAAGTAAATTATTTTATTTGTTTTATTCATAAAGATCATAAATACCTTCACTTGCCATTTGTGTGTTTCTAAGTGCTGATGTTGTAGAGACATTCCCTGGAAGAAGAGAAACATTTTTTTTTAACAAAAATGCTGCATTCTGCTCCCAGGGGCAACATTTGTCAGTTTACATCTTACTTTTACTTTCAAAGAAACATACATTGAATTTAAGAATGAAAAAATGAAGATACAGTAATATAGTCAGCTTTCATTTAACTCGGTAATTGCTCTAAGGACCACCTACATTTACCATACACTTTTTGAAGAACTACAATTCATAATGGCCAAAATGCCTTTAGAAAGGAAATACAAATAAAGCAATTAAAGCATTACATAATATATGTACATATGCTGCATTGTTTCTGCTGATGCAGCTGGAATGAGATTTGAATGGAGAGAAGCTCCCAGCTGCAATGCAAATGACAACCCCATATTCTAGCACTTTTAGAAATCTCTTCACCCTCTCTTCTAAATTTCTTCCTTCTTCTCCTATTCTAAAAAACATCAACTGGCTACCAATAGAGCCAAGAAGTGTGTATACAACTCTCCACCTCTGCTTCAAGGCTATTCATTCCTCTTCTCCTCTTTCTATGTCTTGTCATGACCGCTGGCTCTGCTGGTTTGATTAGTCTCCATGTTTCCTGGCAGGCTTGCTACAGATGAGGTCCTCAGATCATGACACGGGTGGGGCTTCTTGGTGCTCAGCTGATGAGATGACGATCATCAGAGGCTAAAGAGGAAATTCTGGGATAAAATAATAAACCGAGTTGTAGACAACAAAGATGACTTCAGACATCACAGCTTGTTCCAAAAAGAGTGACATATTATCTGGTGTTTGTGTAATCATTTTTCGTGGAGTAAAACAATATGGTAGAGTGAAACATTAACTGGATACCACATTTTACTCTGAAACCCAGTCATGATACCAAAATAGAGGCCTCTGATTATTTTCTTATTATCAGATTTTATTTATACAAATGTGGGTCAGCAACAAAAAAACATCCAAATTATCTGCTGCTGACTGACTGAACATAAACAACAACAACATACTGTAGCTTATTATAGTGAATTACATAAAGAACATGGTATAACCCATTCTACCTTCTAGAAAAATGACACATTCCACCCAACAGCCAATAAACGATTTCTATTATGAAATCCAATAAAATTAAACATGCAGTTTGCACATATGCCATGCCTGATACATCACACTAGATGCGCAAAACACTTTCAAATTGTAATATCTTGCGCATAGGTCAAGTAATGTTTTTCACGAATATCCTTGGGTTTTGTCTTGTGGACTACTGAAATACATATTGTTTAGACTAAAATAATTGTTGACTGTCTCCAGAACACATTTTTATTATGGGAAGAAGGACTTGTTTGCAGTTATAGAATAAAAAACAATGAATTATAAGTAAAAGGTATAATTAACTGTTTCATACCTCACAGAATGCAATGGAATAAGTATAGCTTAGGAGCTATATACACATACATACAAACATATCACATATAATAGTTGTCAAACTACGAATCGTCGTCACACTTTGTGAGCTCGCAAACCACGCTCGCAAGATCTGCATCCCTCGCAAAGCGAGGGATGCAGTTTGCTCCGCAAATGCAGACCCTCGCGTAGCGGGGGACCGCATTTGGGGAAGGTGGAGGCTCCAACGTCGGCTGTGTTTGTCCACATTTGCGGAGGTGAAGGCTCAAAGGCGCCTCACACGCGGTTAAAAACACACACACACGCATGACTTAGAAAAAAAACGACCTCGGAACCATCCTTAACGGCACAAACACCCACACGCACGAAAAATACGACCATAACGGCCGAACCGCACGCACCTAAAAACAGTCAAAGCACACCAAATACTCACAAAAAATACATAAAAAGCTTGCCCATAGCAAGGAGGGGCATCCAGGACCTCTGAAAGCGAAGTTACACCTCCATTTACGTCCAAATTCCCGAGTTCAGACACTCCCCTAAGCAAGAGAAAAAATGGCCGCCGAAAAAATTGAAAACGAGTCTCAAAGCCCAGGACTGCCCAGCCACGTACAACTTAGCCAAGAAGGGATCCAAGATAAGCTCGGAAACCTGAATTAACCCCACGGGATCCAAGATAAGCTCGGAGACCTGCATTAACCCCACATTAACCATCGCAGTGGGAGTCCCGATCGCACGCGATTGGGGACCCCCGCTGCAATGAAAATTCAAAATTCCCGCGTTACGGGTCCTTAAAGGACTGTAAAGGTCCTTACAGGACCCGTTATAAAAAAATATATACACTATCACGGATGTGATAAGGAAATACAAATACATACAATACAAAATGCATACAATACAAATGCATACAATGCAAATAAAATGAAATACAATACAATACACCCCTATCTAATATACAATACATTCTATCTATCTAATATACATCCCCCAATCTAAATAAATACCATAATCTAATATACATCCTATCTATATAATATACATCATACAATCTATGTAATATACAATAAATACTATCTATCTAATACACATCCTATCTATCTAATATACATCCACCAATCTATCTAAATAAATACCACAATCTAATATACAATACATGCTATGCTATCTATATAAAAACACATACCCCTACCTAACATACAAGAAATGCTATCTATATATAAAATAATCTAATTCTAAGCAAAAATAAAATATTTAACACCACTTACCTTTGCAGATGTCCACCTAGGAAAAAAAAAATAGTGCAACACATTTACAGTAAATAAATAAACATTCTAAACATTCTAAATATTCTACTCACCTTTCCAGCATGTCCCGTCCTTCTTCTCCGTTGCAGCCCCTGTTAAAAAAAACATTACATTAATACACATACATAAGCATAAAAACAAAATAAAATAAACATAATCTACATTGTACTTACCTCCCCACGATGTCTCCAGCCTCCTCCTCTTCTGCCCCGCTCTAAAAAAAAAAGAACACACATGGGCACTCACGGACATCCCAGACGCTAATGAGGCTCCCGGAGACTTTTCAGGAAGAAAATAGGCAATGGCACCTTCTGATTGGTTGAAAACGCTGTCTATCAAATTCACCCAATCAGGAGGCGCCAATGAATGAGCAAATCAGAAAGGAATACACCCGAAAATCCCACTCTGATTGTATAATGCACCTATCAATCTTTATTTAAACCAATCACAAGGCTCAGATGCCTTCAGCCAATCACAATGGAATACACCCCCACAGGGTTATTGGTTGGGGGCATCTGCACATTCTGATTGGTTGCACTGACAATAGTCAATCACAATGGAGTACACCACCCCGTAGTGATTGGTGAAGGCATTTGCGCCTTCTCATTGGCTGTTGTCAATGTCAATCAGTATTACAGCCAATGGGAAGGCGCAGATGTCTTCAGCTAATCACCGCATAGGGGTGTATCCCATTGTGATTCGCTGATGGCAATAAAGCCTTCGGATTGGTTCAAATAAAGATTGACAGGTGCGTTATCCAATCAGCGTGGGATTTTGAGGTGTATCCCTTTCTCATTGGTTCACAATTGGCGTCTTCTCATTGGCTGAATTTGATAGACAGCGTTTTCAGCCAATCAGAAGCCGCCATTGCCAATTTTATTCTGGAACACTCCGTAGGAAGCTCATTAGCGTTGGAGACATCCGCAAGTGCAGATGTGTGTTGTTTTTTTTTTGTTTTTTTTTAAAGAGCGCGGATGCTTCCGGGGAGAAGATGAGGAGGCCGGAGACATCGCGGGGAGGTAAGTACAATGTAGATTGTGTTGATTTTACTTGGTTTTATGTTTATGTATGTGTATTAATGTTATGTTTTTTTTTAACAGGGGACGCGCCGGAGAAGAACAAAAGAAGAAGGACGGGACATGCTGGAAAGGTGAGTAGAATATTTAGAATGTTTAGAATGTTTATTTATTTAATGTAAACATGTTGTAGTCATTTTTAAAATCTTTTTTACCCAGGTTGGTGATCTGAAGAAACGTCTCAAAGGTAAGTGGTCTTAATTATTTTATTTTAGCTTAGAATTAGGGTTGCTATATAGAGATAGCATGTATTGTATATTATATAGATAGGGGGATGTATATTAGATAGATAGTATTGTATATTAGATAGGGGCATGTATATTAGATAGGGGGATGTATATTAGATAGGGGTGTATTTTATTGTATTTAATTGTATTGTATTTAACTGTATTGTATTTAATTGTATATATTTAATTGTATTATATTGTATGTATTGTATTGTATTATATTGTATGTATTGTATTGTATGTATTATATGTATTTCCTTTTCAGGTGTGTATTATTTTATTTTTTTTCTGTAGTGGGGGTGGGGAATGTTTGTAATGTATTTTTTTATTTTCTGTAATGTTCCTTTTTCTATTTTTGTGACTTAGTTTTTTTTTCTGTAATGTACATTTTTTATTTTTGGTGATTTAGGTTTTTTTATTTTATGTAATGTAGATTTTTGATTTTTGATGACTTTAGTTTTTTTGATTTCTGTAATTACAGTGGTGGGGAGGGGGTTATTAGGGGGTAGGTAGGTAGGTAGTGTAGGTGTTAATAGGTTAGTGTAGAGGGTGTTTAGTTGATATTTAATGTTTTATTGGGGGGGTATAGTGCAGTGTAGTGTTTATACTTAGTGTCATGATGGTCCTTGAGGACCGTCATGGCACTTATGTGGTTAATGTTGGGTTGTAACAGACCCATAATGGTCATAATATATATTTATGGGACTGATGGGGTTAAATAGAGGCTTATCAGGGTCTGGATAGACCCCCATAAGTGACCGTGTTAAAATGGTGTAGTGCTTACACTTTGGGTCATGAGGGTCCTGGATGACCCTCATGGCACTTATAGTGTTATTACATAAGTTCATTAGTGTGTTAGAGGGGTCTATATAGTTGAGGCACACAGTACACTCACATTGTGTGACAAACAGCATTTCAATAGTTGGGAGCATGCAGGCCGTTGCTAACGCTTGCGGGCTCGCGCAGCGAGCCTGCGGCCCTTGCGAGGCGGGGGCCGCAGTTGCTGGCAAGGAGGGCCAAAGCGCTCCTTGCCAGCAACTGCGGACCTCGCAAAATTACGACCCATTATGATCATGCAAAAATCGTCCAAAACCTGTGCACATGAAAACATGAAAAACACAATAAATACACACAACAAATACATAAAAAGCTTACGTACAGCAAGAGGGGGCACCCAGGACCTAGAAAACTGAAGTTACACCTCAATTTAACTTCAAATAAAAGAGTTTAGACACTCAAAAATCCCGTAAGCGAGAGAAAAAATGGCCGCCGAAAAAAACGAAAACGAGGCTACAGCAGTCTAAAGACACAAAACACCACCAAACACCTATGAATTTCCCGAAAAAGACGTATGAGATCCGAAAACAAACACATAAAAAGGGTACCCACAGCAAGGGGGGGCACCCAGGACCTCTGCAAGTGAAGTTACACCTCGATTTAACTCCAAATTTCGGAGTTTAGACACCCGAAAATCACCTAAGCGAGAGAAAAAATGGCCGCCGAACAAAACGAAAACGAGGCTAAAGGACCCTAAACACGCAAAACAACACCAAACAGCTACGGACATTCCAAAAAAGTCGGACGACATCCGAAACGAAGCACGCTAAATCAGCCACAGCCGCATACCACACATTAGCCACCATTTTAGAACAATAACTTATACAATCTGGAAGTACACAGCTACCCTAACAGATTTGCCTAGCGCACGCACACTATTACACTGCACACATTCATGACACTTACACAGCAGCTCCACAGCACTGAAAACACACATTGTATGCTGCAGCAACATCAAAACAGATTGCCAGCTCTTCAACACAATGCTTCCTGCATATATTACTTGAAAATAAGTATATTACTTTATTAATGTATTATTTATTTGATTACCATACACCAAACAGCATTAGCTCACTTTCAATTTCATTGCCGTCATTTTTTGACGGGCAATATTCTAGTATATATATATATATATAAAGAGGGAGGTAGCCGTGAATGTCCAGTAATCCAGTTTAATAATAAGAGTATTGCAGTGAATAGTGATACCTTTTTTATTGGACAAACGTATTCATAATAAAGCAACGAGCTTTCGAGAGATAATGCCTCTCTTTATCAAGTCAAAATGCGATACTGATACAAGTATAAACTAAAAGCAGTAAACAGAAAGAGATGAAAAAAAATAATTGGAAAAACAAACTTCATTGCCAGAGTTAAGTGAGAAATAGACCAGCATTGTGAATAATGTACTGATAGGTAAGTAAGTCTATAGATCAGGTTGTAGATAAGAACACAGAAGAGTAAAATAAAGAGCAATACATTTCAGCATAGCATGTAGCTTACAAAAACAGTAATAGAAGGGGGGGAGGTATGTGGAATGTGTTAGCTATAAGACATTAAGATAGTAGGCCAGAAAGCCTAAGTCGATATAAATGCCCAAATCCTTTGTATTAAAACATTTAATCATTTTTAATTCAAAAGTTTTCCGCTGTTGGATAGTTCTGAAATTCCCTCTGAGTACTTTTATTTTGAGGTTCTGGGTGGAGTGATTCTCCTGGGTGAAATGGTGTTTAAAAGGAGTACAATAGCTGTCTTCATGGTGCTTTTTGATGGAGCTTCGGTGGAGGTTCAGTCGCATGTGTAGTTTCTGGCTGGTTTCCCCAATGTAGCACCCCCTTTCATATACAGTACATTGTATCATGTACACTACATTTGATGATTTACATGAATATGAGCCGCTGATGTTGTGGGTCTTGTTGTTGTGCGTGGCTGTGACAGACAAAATGGCCTTACTTATTTATCTAACTAATTACCAATAACTAGGTCATAGAACCAATTTAGATGATAAATGTAATTTAATAACCAATAAAGTTTGCGCTGATATTACTAGTAACCCAGAGTGTATTTATGATAACTTCTTCTTTCCCTAATTACTATTCCTTATCAGATGTTAGTACGTACTAGATCCTAGCAAGTTGATAGAACAAGATGCAGAAATGTTAGTTAGATTGTTTGTTTTTATTGGTCCTTCTGATTGTTTGTTGTTATTTGTCTATATGTACTTTTATTTTAAAACAATAAAAAAATTGTTAATCTGAAAAAAAAATTAGAAGCCGAAGTACAGTAAAAAATTGACAGGAATAGGAAAGAGTAGAAAAAGTAAAAATGACAAAACAATGAAAACATATGCTCAGACAATCTTCATACAGGCCCAGTCTTAGATATCATACAATGAACGATAAACAGGCGGATCATTTGCCTCTGGATGGTGAGATCCATTGGCCAAAGCAATATGTCATCATGTGCAGATATTCAGGCACAGGACAAGGAGTATGTGGCAGATCTCACAGATATTTACATCTTTTCTCTTTGCCAGCAGATATATGTATTAGCGTATGGTCATGTCAATGAACAAGAGTTAGACCTTTCCCTTTTGTCATGGATTTGTCATCATCTGAGCTGGGGACGGGCCTGGAAAAATATATGTTACAATATTTATCCAACATGGATAAGCAAAACATAACACACAACAATAAACAGAATTGGTATGATAAGGTTCTTTAACCAGATAAGATATTATACACTGATTTCTAGTGATATGTGTACTTTCCAATATCAGCCTGTGAAGTAATCAGGAGATAGGGATTTTGCACATAACCCATTTATTCCGATAGAGAAAAATGTCAACATGAGGCTTCACTTGAGCATAAAAAATTACAACTAATAAATAACCTAGCCAGAAAAAAAACAGACCAGCAAAATCAAAAAATTAAAAAGAAAAGAGAAAAATTATTTAAAAAAATATATTGAGCGCCAACATCAGTGTGGCGTCATGTGTACGCTTTTATGAAGTAGCTGTGAAAAGTGTGGCGTGCAACGCTCCCAAAAACATACACCCTACTGCAGCTCACACATCTCAAGTACTGTTGGAGGAAGAGGATTTGAAATAATGCTCCTGTTTGAATTCACATTCAGCCACATTTTTGGGGCAACCTCCTTGGGATTTCTAGTTATTACTGGACAGATGACCTGGCTGCCTCCACACAGCCATGTGTTACATCATCTCAGAATAAGCATTTTTCTTATTAATGCACCCAGCCCAGAAATACTGCATCCCTATATCTGATGCATGCTGGAGGGCAAAAATACATATTTTCTGTGTTTTAGCTTTTTCCCAATAAAACTTAATGCCACCATCAATTCATCTGGAGATTTGCTTTAAAGCTGCAGCTTCCTTATAAACCAGCAGATGATTTCTGAAGCTTTCACTTATCTGCTAACTGAAACTCCTTGTCTAGCATCTCTGCTTGTTTGGTACCCATGCATACATCTTCAAGAAGGTGATATCATCTTGGAATAACTTATCAGTATCAATATTATTCAAGTATCACTGATGCCTCTACATTAATTTATTTTTAAAATATAACTCTATGAAGAAGCTAGCCTGCTAGTATATATGCACTTTTGGACAAGTCTTGATGGAAGCTTGGACACAAACATTTATATTGTACTTGAGCTTAATAAGATTCTGCTGAAAAAAAATTCTCATGTGAGTGCTGAGTTGATCTGTCAGCCCCCAAATACAACAACCGAGATGTTTTTGGCAGCCTTTTAATCAGTATTTTATGGGCAAAAGGAAGAAACCTAGTCATATAACTTTCTATTTACTCACCATCCTTCACCATATTTCCAGGGCAATCTGAGTTACCTCGAGTCCTGAAGAGTCTTCAACAGATTGAAATCAAAACTTATACAACAGAAAAAATAAAAGCTGGTACCAGGAATGTATATCTCCAACCCACCTTAGAAGTGTCTTGTAGGGATTCTCCATGCATAAAGGAGGTAGATTAGCAGCCTAAGGTATCAGGGGTAAGACATCACTCCATCATAGCACCCTACAATAAAGTGGGAAGAGCAGCACTCCTGCTGGATGCATTATAGCACCCTAAGGTGACAGGGGTAGGGCTGCATTCTAGCTGGATTCCCCATAGCCCCCTAAGGTGACAGCAGTGGCGGCTGGTGAACTTTCAAGTTGGAGGGGCGCCAGGGTGAAACATAGCCCCTCCCCTTTTTCAAACCACACCCATTTTTATAACCCCTCCCCTGACATCATAATGACCTTTATAAGTCACGCCCAATGACCTTATACTTGTAAAGCCCATTGAAATACATGATCAGCAATGCAGCAATGTCAAGAAGTAAAGTAACAATGTGTTAAATTCATTGGTATACAATATAGATTGAAAAAACTCATGTGACAAGACTACAGCAATATCATAATTGCACCTATACGCATTAACAGAAAAATTAAAGCAGTGACACTTACCATAAGTCGGCTCTTCTTCTCAGGGTATTCACGTTCAGTAAGTTGACCAACGAGTACAAACAAATCTGCTGCCACATAGGGTTTGCACCTGGGGTTGAAAGAAAACAAGCAAATCCATCAGACCATTCAAGAACAAAACCATACCTTAAAAACATTAAAAGACCAAGTGGAACCATATAGGCCCCAAACATACCTTAGAAGACCAAGTGTGACAATATAGGCCCCAAAAATACCTTAGAAGACCAAGTGTGACCATATAGGCCCCAAACATACCTTAGAAGACCAAGTGTGACCATATAGGCCCCAAACATACCTTAAAAGACCAATCAGGACTGTATAGACCCAGTGGGATTCAAGAAAACAACAACATTTCACTTCTGTTTAGACAACACAATAATCAATGTCAAACAAACACGTTGAATTAGCATATGGATAACCATATGAGCAGTAACGCCACCCTAAGGCTTCAACAATTGTTACTGACCATTCACACACCTTTCATAGCTCCTTCCATATGCACACCCACACACCATTCATACTTTACTTACCACTAGTTATTTTTGGTAGTTCGGTGGTGCCATTTCTGCGAACTTTACTTACCCTTAAAGGTGCCTCCAATTCCTTCAAACCAATGCATTCAACCACTCCAGGGCCATGGTGCTTCTTAAATACCTTTTTATCCTCTTCAATGTGGAGAAGCATCTTTCTGATTCTGCAGTAGTCTTCGGTGTTGTAAGCAGGATTCCTTATAGCTTCACTGTCTCTGTGAAATCATTATGCAGATTAAATTGATGGTAAAGTTGGTGCAGAGCAACAGCACTCGTACAGACATGAAATTCTGGCTTACCGTACAGAAGTGACAGCTACCCTTGAAAGTGCCTCCAATTCCTTGAAACCAATGCATTCAACCGCTCCAGGGCCATGGTGCTTCTTAAATACCTTTTTATCCTCTTCAATGTGGAGAAGCATCTTTCTGATTCTGCAGTAGTCTTCGGTGTTGTAAGTAGGATTCCTTATAGCTTCACTGTCTCTGTGAAATCATTATGCAGATTAAATTGATGGTAAAGTTGGTGCAGAGCAACAGCACTCGTACAGACATGAAATTCTGGCTTCCCGTACAGAAGTGACAGCTACCCTTGGAAGTGCCTCCAATTCCTTCAAACCAAGCCAAGGCTTCAACAATTGTTACTGACCATGCACACACTTTTCATAGCTCCTTCCATATGCACACCCACACACCGTTCATACTTTACTTACCATTAGTTATGTTTGATAGTGAGGTGGTGCTGCTTAACGCAGTTTATCTTTGCACACCCTGGGGGTATGCATTCTTCTTTGCTTCAATCACTTGTATTTAAATTTTGCACGGCGATCTTTCAAAGAACAAAACTTCTCAATGTTTTTTTCATTGAAGTCTGGGATCTCGGAAATCAGTTGCTTTTCCATTGAGAGCATCGCCAATGCATTCAACCGCTCCAGGGACATGGTGCTTCTTAAAAAGGTTTTTATCCTCTTCAATGTGGAGAAGCATCTTTCTGATTCTGCAGTGGTCATCGGTGTTGTAATCAGGATTCTTAATAATTTCACTGTCTCTGTGAAATCATTCTGCACATTAAATTGATGGTAAAGTTGGTGCAGAGCAACAGCACTCGTACAGACATGAAATTCTGGCTTCCCATACAGAAGTGACAGCTACCCTTGGAAGTGCCTCCAATTCCTTCAAACCAATGCATTCAACCGCTCCAGGGCCATGGTGCTTCTTAAATATCTTTTTATCCTCTTCAGTGTGGAGAAGCATCTTTCTGATTCTGCAGTAGTCTTCGGTGTTGTAAAGAGGATTCCTTATAGCTTCACTGTCTCTGTGAAATCATTATGCAGATTAAATTGATGGTAAAGTTGGTGCAGAGCAACAGCACTCGTACAGACATGAAATTCTGGCTTACCGTACAGAAGTGACAGCTACCCTTGGAAGTGCCTCCAATTCCTTGAAACCAATGCATTCAACCGCTCCAGGGCCATGGTGCTTCTTAAATACCTTTTTATCCTCTTTAATGTGGAAAAGCATCTTTCTGATTCTGCAGTAGTCTTCGGTGTTGTAAGTAGTATTCCTTATAGCTTCACTGTCTCTGTGAAATCATTATGCAGATTAAATTGATGGTAAAGTTGGTGCAGAGCAACAGCACTCATACAGACATGAAATTCTGGCTTCCCGTACAGAAGTGACAGCTACCCTTGGAAGTGCCTCCAATTCCTTCAAACCACGCCAAGGCTTCAACAATTGTTACTGACCATGCACACACTTTTCATAGCTCCTTCCATATCCACACCCACACACCGTTCATACTTTACTTACCACTAGTTATGTTTGGTAGTGAGGTGGTGCTGCTTAACGCAGTTTATCTTTGCACACCCTGGGGGTATGCATTCTTCTTTGCTTCAATCACTTGTATTTAAATTTTGCACAGCCATCTTTCAAAGAACAAAACTTCTCAATGTTTTTTTCATTGAAGTCTGGGATCTCGGAAATCAGTTGCTTTTCCATTGAGAGCATCGCCAATGCATTCAACCGCTCCAGGGACATGGTGCTTCTTAAAAAGATTTTTATCCTCTTCAATGTGGAGAAGCATCTTTCTGATTCTGCAGTGGTCATCGGTGTTGTAATCAGGATTCTTAATAATTTCACTGTCTCTGTGAAATCATTCTGCAGGTTAAATTGATGTAAAAGTTTGTGCAGAGCAACAGCACTTGTACAAGCATGAAAATCTGTCTTCCCATACAGAAGTGACAGCTCAGTGCGTAATTGTTCCTTCTTCAGTATTGGATATGCTTGCACGGTGTCTTCCAGAGCTTGGGTTGGAAAGCAAGTGTCATGGGTTGTATACAAGTCACTTTGAACAAGTTTGGCACTGACTAGGTGATTTGAAAATGAAAAACGTTCTTTTGCATGAACCACCACTATGTCACATACCTCTCTTGAAAGTTGTCTCAAGGTTGAGATCTCCGTACTCCGTCTGTGGAATGTTACATCGCTAGGCAAATTTGCATCTATCTCGTCAACAGAATTACGGATTTTCTGGATGCTGCTGACAAAGTCTTCTGTGACTTTTTGGATATAAACAGTATCCGTGTCTCGCTTCTGAAGCTGACTATAGAGGATGTCAACATGTGACATTATTAAATGAAATAATTTAAGGAAGTAAAGGAACTCCCTGTCTTCCAGCAATCCAATGAAACCTGCGGCTTCACGTATAGATGTTTGATCAAAGTTTAGACATGCTTCAGTTGTCTGGAAACACTCAAGTAGCGCATCTCTGTTCTCGTAGATGACGTTCACGGTCCTAACGTTGAAGTTCCATTGTGTCGGTGCACCTCTTGGAAGTCTTCTACCAACTACCTCATCCAGAACTCCAGTCCTTTTTGGAGAGCGTAAAAAAAAAGATGGTATGCCGCCTATGTTGGAAAAAAAAACTCGAACTCTTCCAATCCTTGAAACTGCTTTCTCCATTATTAGGTTCAGTTGGTGAGCATAGCAATGGACGTAGTGTGCGTTCGGGTACACGTCTTTTATTTTTCTTTGAACTCCTCCTTGATCTCCACGCATTACACTGGCACCATCGTAGCTTTGAGCTATGAGTTTCATCTTGTCTTCTGGCTCTGGGAGAACAGTATTCAGACTTTCCAGCACAACAGCGGCAATCGAGTCTGCATCCGTTGCTTTCATTTCCGTGAAGCCATTAAATCTTTCCACCACTTGATGCTTCTTGTCAATGTAGCGATAGACTACAACGCACTGTGTCCTACCGGTAATATCGGTTGTTTCATCCGCTGGGATTGCCACAAACTGGGCTTCCTTAAGCTCTTGGTGAATCACTTCCTTAATAACTTCATGCATGCAGTCCAGTAGCTCATTCTGCACGGTTTTGGACGTGCCCTTAAACACAGTTGCAGTCTTCAAATGCTGTTCCATTGCACTATCGATACTGCCAACCAAATCCACCAGGCCTCGAAACACTCCTGGATTTAGCGATGTTTCACTTTCGTCGTGTCCTCTTAATGCCAGTTCAAAAGCGCCACAAAAGCGAACACAATCAATTATCTTCAAAATGATGTACCGGTTCTTAGCCACTTCTTCGTTGTGTTTTTGAATACTGACTTGGTATCCTTCGTCCAGTTGAACTGCAATGGTCGCCTGTCCAAGCATCTCAAACTTGATCCTGTTATCCAAGTGAGCTTTAGAACTTTTGTGTTTCGTCAATTTATCAGCTAGATGTTTGACGTCAGTCACTCCAGTTTTGGTCCAAGCAGCGTCACCACCAAATAGGATGCATGGGAAACAATATAAGGACTTCCTAGACACGCTTCCACAAAGCCAGTTGTTCTTCTTGTACCATTCAGTATTGAAAGTACGGATATATTGCTTCCCTCTATCTCTTGCGATTTGCTGCAGATTTATCTCTGGTTGGTCAGGTCCTAAGCGTTTTACTTCCACCTTCTCCTCATAGGTTAGGGTGCCGAAAGGCTTCACAAGTAGAGAGTCAATAGCATTCATTTCTGCTACCAATAGAAGAAAGAGATCACGGTATATTAATTTATATTATGTCACAAAATTACTTTAAAATAATAAAAGACCAAGTGTGACCATATGGGCCCCAACCGCACCTTAAAAACCTTAAAAGACCAAGTGT